>JBCJKH010389995.1:0-81278 GCA_039877255.1 Loriculus beryllinus
GGACTTGTTCCAACAGTTCCATGTCCTTTTTATGTTGAGGACACCAGAACTGCACACAGTGCTCCAGGTGAGGTCTCTCGAGAGCAGAGCAGAGGGGCAGGATCACCCCCTTCATCCCAGCCCACCACGCTGTCCCACAAGCAGGGGGGTTCCTCCTTCCTGTTGCACATTCACCCTGTGCAGCGGAGCCAGGGCTGCACCCCCTCAAGCAGCTGGACTGAGGTGAGGGACTGCCACAGCAGGGGAAGGGGAAAACTTCTCCCGAGGCACAGGGTCGTGGTGCTGAGCCCCTGTGCCACAGACACAGCTGCTTTGTTGTCCTCTGTGTCCAGCCTGGCTGTTGGGGAAGGACAGGAAAATAAGCAGGTGGCACAAAGCCCTCGGGGCACCTCGCACACCTGGGCTCAGCAGGGCCCAGCAGCTGCTGGAAATGAGTCCCAGCGGTGTATGTGGTGCTGGCTTTTCCGGGTGCCCAGGTGGACTGCAAAGCATCTTTGGATGATGGAAAAGCAGGGACAAGCAGGACAGCCATCAGGCCTGGTAATTGCCATGTGTGTTTGAAAAGTGCAGGACTTGCCTGCAGGGCTTGGTTGTGGGACAAACAGCAAAATACCCAAACACATGGATAGGCTCCTTGTTATCTCAGGCTGCACCAGATTTGCACTATTTCAGGAGCTCCTGGTTCTTGAGTCGCTGCTTACTCAAAGTGAGCAGTGCTTGTAACATTCTTACTGCAGAAAGGAAAGCCAACAGCTGATGGGACAAGAAGTCCCAAGCTTATAGTTTGATAAGGAAGAAAAAGAATGACAACCACCATTGTTCTGTTGCGTTAGTAGGGCTGGAGAGGCACTGGGATGAGCTGCCTGGGGAGGGGACAGGGTCTGCAGTGGGGAAGACCTTTAGAAAACAGTTGGCTCGCAGATCCTGACTGGAGGCAGCGATGGCCCTAACAGCCCCTACATGGCCCTCGTTTTCCAGGTGAGGCCTGAGAGAAACTTCAAGGGAAAGCTGGCAAGGAGCTGCAGTAGAAACCGAGAGCCCCTGGACCCCACAGCCATGAGGCACAATCCGAGGCACAGATCTAAGCTGCAGAAACTGCGCTTTCATTGCTGTGGAAAATATAGCAGAAGGGGTGCTTTCATGGCCAGAAAGCATTTAAGAGGCACCACATGCACCTCTGCCGGCTCTCCCCCTGTGCCACGGCTTGCAGCAGAGCTCCACAAACCTTGTGCTGCAGTACTGACACAAGTGGGAAAGCAGCACACTGCAGCTTGGGGATCGCAAGGAGAGGTCCCCACCGCCCGGTTTGGGCAAGGTAAAACTACGCGCATGTGAGCAGTATAATAGTGTATTTGAGTAAGAGCTTCCAATAAACCAGATACAGACCTGCTGCAGGATGTCCTCCAGGGCAACACAGGAACCAGAGCCAGTCTGCAGAGCTTTAGGTCCAGTTTGTTGCAAAAAATGAGAGCAGCTCGACACCAAGGGAAGACACACAACACTAAAACACGTTTTCTACTAACTGTGGTTTTGTTGTGGTTTTTTTGCAGGTGATGGCCGTGCTGCTCTTCCCTGTGCAACTGCTGGCAGTGGCTGTCACCATTTACTTAGAGCTGCTGAGGTCTGCGCAAGGCGGTGCCTACTATGGCATCAAGCAGCTGCCACCCCAGGTGCCCCAGTACCAACCCCTTGGACAACAAGTACCTCACATGCCACTGGGCAAAGAAGGCATCCCAATGCAGCACATGGGCAAGGAGATGCCCCACATGCAGTATGGGAAAGAGTACCCCCACCTGCCCCAGTACATGAAGGAGGTCCCACAGATGCCTGTGCTTGGCAAGGACATGGCTCCCAAGAAGGAGAAAGGTAAGCTCAGCGTGCCCCTCACCACTCCTGCACAGTCCTGCCTGGTGCCCCACAGCACCACTTGCCCGAGGTGTGTGTGGGGGAACTGAAGATGGGAAGATTTAAAGGTCTGCAGATGAGAACGTGCAATTCCTCTTCTGACTCTGCAGTCCTCTTTCTGTAGGTCATTTATGGGTGTAACAAAGGCATTGAAGGTACAAGCATTACTGAGCGAGTCTGCACGTACAGGCACTTTCAGTATCCAGTAAAGGAAGTTCTGACAATATTCAGACAGCTAAGAAAACTACATAAAGTGTCCAAAATACAAAAGGCAACAAGGAACACCCAGTATTATCCCATGCCATAAAATCTTTGTGGGAGCAGTGAGACTTCAGACAAGCTGGTTAACTCTTTGTCTTATTGAGGGTTCAGCTTAACCACAGCCTCTGCTGGCTTCAGAGGGAAATGGAAGATTTCAGGGCCTATTTTTGGAGTGTCTGAACAAGCACAATTGGCTGTAGTAAAATCAACTCATCTTGTGAGCAAGGGAGGCTTTGTACGTGCAAAAAACACAACATGTGCAGAGAGGGAGGAGTTCTGCCTCTCAAAGAACAGTTAATTCTCCTGCCCCTAAACCTCACTGCTGTCCTTCCCCCAAACCCCTCACTTCTTTATCCATTTTAGAGTGAGAGAGAAGCAGACTTTCCACTTAACACAAAAAGCCTGAAGTTTGAGAAGCAACCAACCCCAGCACAACCACTCTCATGCAGCGTGCAACCCTCACCCTGACCTGCAGTGCTAAGCGGTCACACACACAAAATGTGATTTGGGATAATAAAAACGTTTTATGCAGTGTTTAGAAGAGCTGTATCAAGATGTGGCTACGCAAAAACCTGTGGGAGCTTAGCAATGCTGGGTAAAGGTGTAGGTTTCCAGTAGTATCCTAATGGGAACCAAAGCCTTGGTGAAAATGCAGTCATATACATGCACAAACTTCTCATTGATACCATCTTTTTAAACTGATCCTGCTAGTGTAAGTCCCTACAGCAAAAGCACTTTCATGTCGCAACTCCTCTTACAGCACGAGGGCTCTGAGATGCTTCCGTGTCCTGAGAAAACTCTTTGAGTAGATTAGCCTACAGCAATACGGAACAAAAAGCAGATTTTGCTGCTTAAGGTTGTATAGGTGAAAAAAGGTAGTAAAGGGCAAATGGCTTTTGCATAGCAAAAAGTAAGCAAATATGACGCATTTATTTTATGGAAACAGAAACACATGCACGTCTGGGACATCCTCTTCTGTCCATCACTCACTGTCCAGCTCTGCCTCCCTGCCCACCACAAAACCAGGAGGCATCACAAGCGCATTCATTCAAAACCACCTTTGTGTTTCTTGAAGGATGTGACTGCAATCGCCTTTTGATTCTCCAACCCCCTTTTCTCTTCTTCCTTTTCTTCCCACCCCAGAAATGCCCATACGCGGTCTGAGGGGTGAGCAAGGTCCCCCTGGTGAGCCCGGACCAAGAGGGCCACCTGGGCCACCAGGATTACCGGGCCACGGTGTGCCAGGAGCCAAAGGAAAACCAGGCCCGCAAGGATATCCGGGAATTGGGAAGCCAGGTTTGCCAGGAATGCCGGGGAAGCCGGGGGTCATGGGGCCCCCAGGGCCGAGAGGGGAGATGGGGCCAAAGGGGGAGATTGGGCCTATGGGGATACCGGGGCCGCAAGGACCGCCAGGGCCCCACGGGCTTCCTGGCATAGGGAAAGCAGGCGCTCCAGGGCTGCAGGGACAGCCGGGGCTGAAGGGTGAGCCTGGGATGAAGGGGCCTCCCGGAGCTCCTGGGATCCCAGGGCCAAAAGGGGAGAAGGGTGTGGGGATCCCAGGACTGCCGGGGCTGAAGGGTCCTCCTGGCCTGCCGGGCCCCCCCGGCCCCGTGGGGCTGCCAGGGGTTGGCAAACCGGGCATGGTCGGCTTCCCTGGCCCGCAGGGACCCCTGGGCAAACCCGGACCCCCGGGGGAGCTGGGGCTGCAGGGGCCCCCAGGCGCCCCTGGAATCCAAGGCCCTCCTGGCCTGCCTGGCGTTGGCAAACCCGGCCAGGACGGCATCCCCGGCCAGCCTGGCTTCCCGGGCGGCAAAGGGGAGCAGGGCCTGCCAGGCCTGCCAGGGCCCCCTGGCCTCCCTGGGGTTGGCAAGCCAGGCTTCCCCGGGCCCAAAGGTGAGCGCGGAGCGGGTGGCCTGCCCGGGCCCCTGGGGCCAAAGGGGGAGAAGGGGCATGCGGGGCCTCCCGGCATGGGAGGGCCCCCAGGGGAGCCGGGCCAGCCGGGGCTGCCAGGCATCATGGGCCCCCCAGGGGCCGCGGGCTTCCCAGGACCCAAAGGAGAAGGTGGTGCCGTTGGGCCACCAGGACCGGTTGGTCCCAAGGGTGAACCCGGCCTGCAGGGGTTCCCGGGAAAGCCAGGCTTCCCTGGGGAAGTGGGGGCCCCCGGGCTGCGGGGGCTGCCAGGCCCCACAGGGCCCAAGGGGGAGGCTGGACACAAAGGCTTGCCGGGGCTGCCGGGTGTGCCAGGGCTCGTGGGGCCAAAGGGCGAGCCAGGACTCCCCGGTGCCCAGGGCCTTCAGGGCCCCTCGGGCATCCCGGGCATTGCAGGACCCAGCGGTCCCATCGGCCCCCCGGGGCTGCCGGGGGCTAAGGGGGAGCCCGGCATGCCCGGACCCCCCGGCTTCCCTGGCGTAGGCAAGCCCGGAGCGGCGGGGCTGCAGGGACCCCCAGGGAAGCCCGGAGCACTCGGTCCCCCTGGCCAGCCCGGACTCCAGGGGCCACCCGGCCCTCCCGGGCCCCCGGGGCCCCCGGTCATGATCCCACCCACTCCACCGGCCGTGGGACAGTACCTGCCCGAGGTGAGGCCGGGGATAGAGGGCCTCAAGCCCCCCTACGGCTACAAGGGCAAGAAAGGCAAGGCCGGCGGCGCCGTCTACGAGATGCCGGCGTTCACGGCAGAGCTGCTCACCCCCTTCCCCCGGGTCGGGGTGCCCGTGAAGTTCGATAAGCTCCTCTACAACGGCCGGCAGAACTACAACCCCCAGACAGGGATCTTCACCTGCGAGATCCCCGGCATCTACTACTTCGCTTACCACGTGCACTGTAAAGGGGCCAACGTCTGGGTGGCGTTGTTCAAGAACAACGAGCCGCTGATGTACACCTACGACGAGTACAAGAAGGGCTTCCTGGACCAGGCTTCGGGCAGCGCCGTTGTCCCGCTGATGACCGGAGACAAGGTTTACGTTCAGATGCCATCCGAGCAGGCGGCAGGACTCTATGCGGGGCAGTACGTTCATTCGTCTTTTTCAGGATATTTATTGTATCCCATGTAAAACAAAAACCAGACACACACACACACACACACACACACAAGAGTCAAAACCTTTCTTCTCTACTTCAAACTTTTATACTATGAAAGATGCATTTTATGACTGTTTCAGATCATCTTCTACGAAAAAAAAGCAAACCAAAAAACCCACAACCAAACAAGTTTAACACTATGCACAGCTAGTTATAAAAATAATAATAAAAAAAGGTGCGGTGAACATATCTACAGATGTTTATCAGGTTCAGAAGCAGTATTTTGCACCCGAGGGGGACATATTAACTGTATGCTATATATTTCTGTGATGCCATGCTTACTCCATTTCATCCACAATAATTCAGTGCTAAGGTTCAAATCAGTATGCATCACTCACTCCTGTTGAGTGTTTCACTGATTGTAGTTACAAGATGAAAACCGGTGGCTTAAACCAGAATAGGTCAGTCTCAAATTATATGGAAAAATTTGAGTGGCTTTTTATTTGTTTGGGTGGGTTTTTGGGGGGGTGGTTGACGGCAGGTCTGCCTGACAAGCATAGGTCTCTTAGCTGGGGACCTTTATTTCCCTTCCCCCCCAAAAAAAAATATTCCTGCAGGTGTGTTTTTACTGACTGATTTATTTATGATGGAAAAGGAATACTGATGGTGTGACTGTTCCTCGAGGGCCTCCTCCAGCAGTCACTGGACCCAGAATGTGCCTGCTGGGTTCACCTCCCAGTGCTGCAGCACTTGAAGAGCCTCCATCTGCATTTGTACAGTTGAAGTAGCTGGGGTAGGTCAGACACAAAACTGAGAGGTTCCCCATTTGCTTTGTGCGACATGATGGAGACATTTTGACCAGCACACAGGAATTCCGGGGGGGGGGGTATAAATTTGCTCAGATTTCTGTGCTCGTGATAAGAACCCGCATCTGTGACTTGTCAGAAGAGACACCTGCTCTGCCACTCAACACAAGTTAAATCAGTTTCCTCTTCAATGACTAGGCAAGGCAGAAGTAGCTCTGCTTGTTAATTAACTTTTAGTTTGTTGTTTGAGATCAACCAATAACTTTACCAGCAATGCTGATCATGCGAATTTATCCAAGAACTTCGTTTTATGTAAAAGCTGATTTCCCATCCTTATTTATATGCTACCTGTTGCCGAGGAGAACCTGCAGGCCTCCATCTTTTCTGTACGAGGAGAGCAACTTCCCTGTGAGAGCTGTCTGCTCATCAATGGTGCTAATCTCACCTCCGAAGTATTTGCTTCCAAAGGGCAGGGTGCTTTGCTGTGGTTCCCTGTGCGGTGCTGCACATCACACACTGTTATGCTAGCTGAGCGAGTTCAATACTCATCACTTCTTCAATGTCTTTAGCTAACGCTACCGCTTTTGATTCAAAAATGAACTAGATTTTTCATGCAGAACTAAGATTGGATTTAACTGGCATTACCATTATTTAAATGCAGAGTTTAATGCAGTCTAACATTGACTAAGGACTCCAGTGATATAACGTGGTGCTTTATCTCAGAAATTTTATGGAACGGTGGCAGGAATGGTTGGACAGTTTACCAGGCATTGGTGACTTCAGTGTGTTCTCAGAATATGAGAGAGATGTCAAAAGCAAATAATTTTGTATTTAAAATTTTTGTACTGATTTGAAAAAAAATATCTTATTAAATATCTTAAAAAAAAATAAACAAAATCCTGTTTTCATTCAGCGGAAACGTTAGAAGGAACATTCAACATGCGGGAAGCCAAGGAATCAGGCAGCATAGAGGTACACTGCTAAGGGTTTCTGATCTCCCAAAAACTCTGGACGGCAGCCCAGCCTGGGAGACTCACACCATGACCCTGGCTCCCCCTGGGATTTGGAAACAGCTTTTCCCATTACTCCTCATTCCCATTTTTCACCTGCAGCATAAACCTACTGTGAAAGCAGCAGCATGGCTCTCGCTGATCTGCATCACTATTCAACTGTGGCTCCATCGCTGACAGAAGGTAGATTTAGATGAGATACTAGAAGTTGTTCTTCCCTATGAGTGTGGTGAGACACTGGCAGACAAGCTGTGCCTGCCCCATCCCTGGCAGTGCTCAAGGCCAGGTTGGACACCGGGGCTTTGAGCAACCTGCTCTAGAGAAAGGTGTCCCTGCCCACAGCAGGGGGTTGGAACTGGGTGAGCTTTAAGATCCCTTCTACCCCAAACAGTTCTATTGTTCAATGCGTAAATTATAACCCATGGTGTGGCTCCCCCAGTCTCACCTCAGACAGGCGTTCCCTCCAGGCTGGCAAACTCCTAAACTGTCAGTACTAAAATGAAGGTATTGCATACCCTCTTGTGTCAGGTAATCCTTTTCTAAACCTCCCTTAGACTCCCTGAAGCTGCTGGCTAAGCAGCTCCCTGCTCCCCAGCATCTCAGTTTTACTGTACAGAGAGAAAGAGGAAACACAATCAGTGTCTCCCACTTTCTATCTGAAGTCTCTTCACCACACGCCATCTTCCTAGTTAAACATCTTTGATTGTAGAAATCCTCTGAAGTCCCCCATAAGACAGGCAAGATTAAAAAAACATGAAAAACTGAAATGAGGAGGATGCTGCTCTTGGTCATACCCACAAAAGCTATGTCACAGCCATACTTTTGCTCAGCCTGCAGCGAGCTCTCCACCCGCAGTACGGCTTAGACGACCTCAGTTCAAACATCTTCAGCTCTGTCTGCTTTACTAAGCACCAAAGCTTGTTCTGAAACTCAACTCCATATCTGACAACACTGTGTGTACTTTACATACCATTAATAATGGGGCTGGGCATGCCTGCACATCCGCACATGCAGAGCGTGCTGACCTTGCAAAAATAAGCCTGAGGGCACTGTCTTTAACACAGTTTATTCACAGGAAAATAATCTCTTTCCATTTGTAGCATTCAAAATTTCACACAAAACGACAGTAAGAATGTCTTCAAAATACAGCTGGCACCTTAAAAGCATATAAAATTTAAGACAAATTATAAATAAAGTAAGTATTTACCGATACCAGAAAGAGATGTCGGGTTTCCTATGTTCTTAAAAATCAGACTCCATTTAAAAGTTATTTATACCACCTCCCACAGCACTGTTAAAAAGGGAAGTATAGCCTAGGAAACGAGGTACCACACACTCATAAAGAGACATGAAAGTTCTGTATTATTATCACCGATACAGTCACCGGAAATGTCATTTATCATGTCCTTCAGGCACTCTCAGGTTCGTATTTAGTGCAATAGTCCACAACCTTCCTTTTAAAGTCAGCTCTCAGTACTCCCCTTAATTATTACAGCAGAAGAAAAAACCACTTTCCTAATAGAAAGCAAACAAAAAACCGCTAAAAGTCTGAGCCAAAGCAAGCTTTCAGCTGACACCTGCCATCCTGCTTGGTCTGGGCATATTCCGCTACCTTAGAGCTGAGTCTTTACTACAGTGCAGTGTTTTGAGCAGGGTGGCAGATAAAATGCAGGAGCACCTCTGCTGTAAGGTGCTGCCATCTCAGCCCTCAGCAGGCTGTTGGAGAACAGGACAGAGGAAGATGGGATGAGAGCACTTGACTTTGCAATTGATACAGGAAGAAAATGGACGGAAGGTACTGGGTACCTATACAGTTACCACTCACGGAAATAGAGCTGGCAGCACCTTGGCATTCAAAACTGGCAGCTTTGCAGATCATGATGTGATTAAAAACAAAGTTTCAGTGCAGAGATTTCACTTTCAGGAATGACAGAACTAGAAAAACAGAACCTTAATAGCAGCTCACTCTCAGAAAAGATCTAAGTTTTTGGAGTTAGTATTACTGCTTTTTCCAGAAGTCCCAAGGCAAGTCTTTGGTTCTGCAAAGTGCCTGTGGAAATATATGTCTGGATAGAATAGGTACCATCATCTGTGAAACACACCCAGGTATTCCTGCCTAAGTGAAGCTGATGGAAAAGCCACTTCCATCCTCAAGGCAGTGTAGCAGAAACCACCATGTGAAGCAGGGTTAGAGTACACAGAATCTTACCAAAACATCTTCTAGGAGGGAAAATGAATCACTTGGGCTGCTGCTTGGTATTGAAGAAGAAGCTACTGACCTGCAAGCTGTGCTTTCCAAAGCCCTAGTGCCCAGTGGTTTAGCAACAGTACCAGTTCTTGTCTCGGTCCCAAGCGAACAGTTGGTTGTAAATGCTCCCCAGCTACTCAGAACAGTAACCCTGGCATACACGGACTTGAGACCCCTGCAGGAGCACAGGGGTAGGGGGAAAACATCCCTGGGAGTATTGCTCAATTTCCAAAATGTCAGTCATACAAACAGGGAGGCTTATTAAGAAGAAATACAATAAAAAAGGGCTAAATGCTTGTGGACAGCATGTTAAATGTGTTGAGAATCCGAAAACATTATTAAGAACCACAAGCAAGCAACCAACCAACCAAACAGAAAACCCAACAAAAACAAAACCAAACAAAAAAAAAACAAAACCAACAAAATTGTTAGGGAGACCAAAAAAGCTGACGTGATAGAAAAAGAGCAAAGGAGCCTAAGTAAAAAGTTTGGGCAACACCATTTGTTTGCCATGAAGCCATTTTCCCAATTATTTTCCTTGGATTCTAATTATAGCAGAACAAAACCCAGTTGTGTCCCTCCCCCCCCCAGAGAAAGAAAAGCAGAAAGGCTCCTAGGAAAAGTAGAAGGAATCAAGTTTACATTAGTTGGAAGAATCTCTCTGGAGAGGCAATACAGCATAGAGAATACACACATCCTCAAAAGCAGAGCTCCCTACCCCACCTCCTGCTACTGGGGACAGCGGTTGCAAAAGCAGAGGGGAACAGCAGCACCACCACAAGAATGAGGGACTCTGGGGAGAGGGCAAATTCCACAGCTCTCCTGGACAAAATCCTCATGGCCAGTGTACAGAAAGACATGGATGTGGCTGGATCCATGGCTGCAGCCCATCCCAGAGCTGGGGTGGGGCACATCGTGATGGACAAGAGGCAGCCCTCCACTTCTGCCTGGCTCTGTTCTCAACAGTCTGAGATCTGCCAAGGACTTCTACACAGAGAGAGCTCACACAACACCACGGCCTCTGCAAAAAGCCTTACATACGCATTTTCTTTCCCGTGGAATTACTATGTCAGGAATCCGAATCACTGCAGTGACAAAAAACCTTTTTAATGAACTGAAATTGCCATGAGAAATAAATGCTGGTGGAGGCAAAGGTGCAGCATCACTTTTGGCGGATGCAAAACCCTACCTGTTTCTATTCACATTTTTTTAGCAACTACCTCCTCAAATCCCAGAACTGTGAATGTCAAAAGAAAAAACAACCCCAAAAACCAACTAAGAACCCTTCTGTCACATGGGGAAGAAATTCTGGTTTCCTCCATTCCCAATTATGGTTTCCCCCATTTCCAGCACCACAGCCCCAGACCGCCCATGCTCCCCTCCCCTCCATGCCCTTGCACCGGGCACGGCTGGACAAGGGGTCACCCCCTGAAGCATCACCTGCAGCAGCTGGGCCCAAAGGACACATATGCAGCTCGCAGGACACCATGGCACAGCCTGACCCTTGCTGGGGACACATCTGGGTACTTCCCCACCCCTTAACACAGATTCTTACGACATTCAAAGTTATTTCAGGTATGCCCCTTTTGCATGAAAGGGACCAAAGCTCAGGAGTCATTAGGTGAAAGCACAAACCTCTTCCTCTTTGGCTGTAGATACCCCCCAAATCACACTGCCCTCATTGATTCCAAAACAGAGCCAAGGAGCTGAAGCTGGACATAACTACAAGAACATGAGGGTTTCAAATACCTATTTAAACACCTATATATCACTCTGCAAGAGAAACAGGAAAAAAGAAAGATGACTCTTTGGTCACTTCAGAGCTTATTCCTCTAGGTTGCTGCAGCAAAGAAACTACATTTGGTACTCTCATAACCCTTGGCTTCTAGGAAAAAAAAAAATACTGTGCTCTCGACCTGCTAGAGGTTTGTATTCATCTCTTGTTTGGACTGCTCTTAAATGTACTAAAAGTCTTTATATAATTCTATTAAAAAGCAGCAAAGGTTTTTCTACCAACTTTAAAGATGTCTTGTTTCTTTTTGAAGTGGACTTCATTGTACTTTCTTCAGGTGTGATTGATCAGACAACACAAGATCTGCAAACCTGACACAATTAGAAGAAAACAATACACTGTTTGAGAGAATTGGAACAATGCACTGCTTGTTCTGCTTTAACAGCTCTCAAAGGCATTTCCAGGCAGATTTAACTTATTCAGCTGGCTTGTCTGAGACAAACCAATACAGGAAACAAATGTCCCATCACATGTTTCTATTAAAAAACACTAAATGATTTAGTTTAGCCACATCCTTTAAACCTAAATGTCAAGACAGGAGAGGTAAACAGAAGCCAAGTGATAATTCAGCTGAGGCACATCTTGGTATTACCAAGCAAACTGTATTCCAAAAATGGAAACATTCATTGCTCAAATTGATGCATTTCAAAGGTGGAAGCATCTGAGAAAGGAGACTGTGCTGGTCTGGAAAAATACACCTTGATTCTTGGGGAGCAAACAGGAAATACAAAAGATCCTGTCCTAGAAATCTAGGAATCCAACAAGCATTGGCTCCAAATTTAAACTCAGGCATGAACATCTGTGTCCCAGCTCACACTTCCATTGTAGTCTGGAGGAAGCCGTTAGGCCAACTCTTCAGTCTTCATACGCCCTCTTTTCCAAGTCACAAACTGCAAAATTTATTGGATGCTCAAGATGGGGAGCATGATTTTTCCATAAACTGGTTACACCACAAACACTGTCAATCCCAACACGTCCATGAACGGGGCCGAAGAGTCTCCACCTGTGGCAAAGGCAGATCGCTGTTCAGAGCTGATGGCCAGTGCAGAAGCTGTGGCTTCTTTGCTGCAGAGGGACGTCTCCTCCTCAGCAGTAGGGCAGAGCAAACCCTGCACACTCTGTGTGTTCCCCCTTCTCCCAGACACACAGTAAGGATGTATAGGCATCGCTTGAAAGCCATTTTCATACTACAGGGGAGACATTCAAGACTTTACATCCATCTACTAATTAAACACTGGTTTTTTTCAGTTTTGAATGGGTAACTCTTGGAGGACATCAGAAACAGAAGTATTCCAGAGAAGATAAACTGTTTATAAAAAGTTCTTGCTGATAAATAAGTGATATGCATCACATTTTTATATATCCCTGATACTTTCAGCTGAAAGTTTCATGGTTTTCCCATTATTAGACAGCTTCACAGAAATTCAGTTAACTGTTTTCAATAGTCTTTTACCCTTGGGCTTAGAAGAAGATTCTACCTTAGTGAGGTTTCTGTGTTTCTTTTAAACAGTGAACAGTTATGCTGCACTTAAAAAATAAAAATGTCATACAAAAAATACATTTTTTTTTTAAATCTTGAAAATAGTGACTGTTCTTCACATGTTCCACTCAGCTCTCATGTCAAATTGACCACAAAGTTCTTGTCTATAAGCTTCTTCAAAAATTTCTGTTCAGCATTGATGTTGTGGTATTCATTCTAAAGAGATGAAAGGAAATAATAAAAAGTTAAATTCAAATTATTACCAGAAGCATCACTCTGTTGTTCTTTCCTTTTAATTACCCGTGGTACTTAGAAGATCTAAGAGTAGGAAAGCTCTGGGGAAAATACTACTCAAGCAAAGGCTGCAGCATAGTCTTTCAAGAAAACAGGCAAGTGGCTTCTGCTCAAAACTAGATTAGATCTTCCATTAGGACAAAAACCAAATGGGAAGGTCCTTCAGTGGCAAGAATAGGTGAGATGTGGTCTCATAGAAGACCTTCCATTGCTACCTCTCCCAGCTTCTCACCGTGCTGAGAGGCAACAGCTGCATAACCACATTTACGACACAAGTGGTGAAAAAATGACTAACTCTCAAAGCTCAATGCAGGTTCTTGAAAAGCACACATCAGATGCATGCTGCCAATCAGTTTCACCAAGCCAAAACCAAACCATCTTCTGTGCTGTATCCAGATCCTGGATAAACAGAGACCACTGAGGCTGGGGGAGGACAGCACAAGGGAAGTCAGTTTACTGACAATCTTAGACACTGAATCCAGTAAATTAAGATGAATACAAATACTGCATAAAAGACTGTACATATACAATATTTGCAACTCAATGCCACTAAAGAATTAATGACCAGGTTTTGGTTTAGTTATTTATTTTTTAAAGTTTCAAGATCTGAGGAAGCTTATAGATGTCTATTCAACTAATGATCAACCTTAGCCAAGCTTGGTGTACATTGCAAAAAAGTGCCTCAAAATGAAGCAAGTTCAGTGTCAGAGCAGCAGTCCAGAGAGACACGAGAGGCTCCTAAAAGCATTGTCCCTGTCCTTCCTCTCCAGGAAAGGGAGGAGGAGAGAAAATGGTGCCCATATGCACTGGGCCATATTCACATGGAAGAGAAAACTGGTGACATTGAGGTAAAGGGCTGAGATGAAGATGCTCACAGTGCAGAACTGAAGAAAAGAGCAGAGACATAAAATAAAACAGAGGCATGACCATAGCAAAGCAGGAGGGAGGAGAAGGCACCACAGATGTCTGCCAGCCTCCTGCTGCTCCTCTCCGAGTGAGCTGTGGCTTCCCCCTCCTGCAAGCAGCTCCTCTTCCTACGTCCCTCCAAGCGCTGCTTTTCTTTTCTGCTTTTCATTTCTGAAATTCAGTTCCTTTCCTAACTGCACGTGTGTAGGTCTTAACTCCTTCAATTTCCCTTTGCTTTTATTTCTTTTTTAAAGAATTTTGGCATCTGTGACGAATTGTGCAAGTAGGTGCCAAGGAAAGAGAGAATGCAAATAGAAACAACACTGTTCACGTTCTGACAGTGCCAGCTAATACACTTCTATGAACAAGAGCTGTGTAGCCTAAGGGTAACACCAGCAAAGCAAAACAGAACACACAAATGGTAGTACCTCATGCAGACACTGCAGAATGCAGTGGAGCACAAGGGACACAAATACCATTGTCCATATTTTTCAGAAACAGAAGTAGAGATGAAGAGATTCAAGCAATGAGCAGCTGACCCAGGATCAAACAGGAGGCCTGTGGACCTGGACTTCACACTTCTATCTACTGAATTGACTTCCCCAGTTACCAGCTGTATTTCTCTTAACATAAACAAGTGTTTGTTACCTGCATCATCTGAGACATTGTGTCATTGCCATAGTAGTGCAAAGAACTGTTTCTGTCAGTGAAGTCATACTTGAAGCCTGCCAGGTGAACTTCATGGCATATGTGAAATGCTAGTGTAATGGCAATTAGCCCCGTTGTTGGATGCTTGGGTTTCTAAAAGGAAACACAAAAACCACACGTACATAAATAACCAGCAGCTTGATGGGAACAGCAAGAATTAAGACAGTGGAAATTAGACAGCCTCGCTCTTCTACAGATAGTTGGTTTGTAGTTTGATCCCCTTGTGTCTCCTAAGGAGTAAGGTGTTCCATAACTGGGGTGTTGCCATAGTGGCCTTTCCTAGGATTCTCTGTTTCTACTGAGGGCTGAGCCCATACTGCAGCCCTTCCCTCCACACACACAGGCATCAGGGAAGTCTCCCTGTTGCTCTGCTCAGCACCTACTTTCATGAAACTGGTCAAGCTTCAGCATACTTGAGACCATTTCACCCCATCAGATTTGACCAGGTCAGCACATGAGTTCAGAAGTTTCTAGATGATGGAGATCCAGATGAAGAGAACAACATGACATGGCACCAATCTAAAAAAGCATGGATGCTACTGCTACATAAATTTCACTGCATTTGAACTTCTTCAAAGAAAGAAAATTCCACAAGACCACAGCTTTAGACCTCCCCCCACTATTTCCATTAAGAACTAAAGAAATGATGAAATTGCTTATTTCTCCCTACAGTGAGATAGCTCAGAAGTAAATGCAATGTAAAATATCAAGAGCAGGTCAGAAACAGGGTGTAAGTTCAAAATTATGAGCATCTAACCAAAAATAAACATTTCTTACAAGACCATGGAACAACTCATTGCAACCATCTGCGCTGTCTTGTGATCAAGTATATTATGACTGGTTTAGCAGCAGCAGTGGCTGGCGTGATCTGGGGTAGTAAACGAGGCAAGGCTTGCATAGGTGAACTCTTCCATTAGACCAACATGCTAAGGGGATGCTGGTCTAACAAAAGCTGAGGGGAGGGGGGGGAAGCATTCCCAGAAATGGATGAAACTTTCAAGCTGATGTCCTTTGCTAAAATAACAATTTTCTCAAAGACCAAATGAGCTGCACACTCTCAGTAACCGCAGTCGAATCTCAAACTGAGTGCAAAATCATGTGTTTTTCTGAACTCCTACCCACAGCTCAGTTAATTTGCCTCTGGAAACAAAGCAGACAAACCAGCATGAGACAGCTTTGTGCAGAGAGAAGGCAGATGCACTTGATGATACAGAATATTTTTCTGTATCATAAGATGAAGGAACCCCAGGAAAAGGCTACTAACATCAACTCTGTAAGCCTATTTAAAGTCACAGAACTGAACTGTCAACTTTTATGTAGATTTTCTGGTAGTATTATACAACTCTTGAAGCACTCCAGAAATAACATCAACTTAAAATGCACACTGTTGCCCAGGGCTCCTGCCAGTTAGCAAAATAACCTTTTGCCCTCGGGGCCCAATACCATCAATTTAGTGGTGACTCTTGTTGCAATGTCCATACTAAACAGAACCCAAAAATGATGTCAGGAATGTGACATGTCAGGAGTAGTGCCATTTGGAAATAACAGGAATTCCACAGGTTGCAACGAGCTCTGTTTACCTTTGGCTATCATAAAGTTTATTTCAAAAAAATATAATAAAATAAGCAACGCTATTAAAATGTATTATCATGACAGCGCCGTAGCAATATCCAGATATCCTTGGCTTGGAATTAAACTTGTTCATATTTAATGGGGATAAGCACAGCCCTGGAATGACTCTGCAACACTTTCTGACTTCACTGCTGCTGGAGCAGCATACCTGATTTTGCAATTGTTCTCTCCGGTCTGCTAACACCACCACAGCTCCTAACAAAGAAACAGAAATGCTTGCTGGACTACACATAAATGCCACTCAGGGAACATGAGGTTGGCTTAATGCAAAAGGCAGACAGCAACAGTGATCCTCCGTACTTCCTGCAGGCAGAGGGAGCTGAAGTGCAGGACAGCAAAGGCAGCACCAGCTCTCCCCAAGGACAAGCTACTGGACAGAAAGCTCCTAAATGGGTCCTGCAGAAGTCCACTCTGACAACGGGAACCCCTGAAGCACAACCTGCAGCTTAAGGGAGCAGCTACAGATGTGCAGGCTCCTGCAACAGCCAGCCTCTGAGATGGAAGAAAAAGCATGCCTGATCTTGACCATTTGCCGTCACTGAGGACATTTGCTCCTACCAAATGCCTGGGACGGCGCAAGTGTGATGCAGAAGTAGCACATCCACGCTCAACCTAGCTCTGAGCAGGAGCACCCAGTGAGCTAGAGAAAAGCAAAGGGCATGTATGCTACGCAAGTGACAGAGGGGCCTGTGCCTCCATACCAGCTCCAGGACACCACAAACGTCTCTAGCTCACCAACAGCACTGTCTCGCTTTTACTCCCACTGAGAGAGGAGGAATTTCTGGAGCCATGGAGGCCATGAATGTTCTACAGCCCTTTAGGAGACAGCAAGGCACCTGACTACTATGTTGCTTTCTTCCCACCCTTGGCTGAAGAGCTGAAATGCCAAGGATCCCCAGCAAGCACGCAGTCAAACTGGGTATTCCAGTTTTGAGAGTTAACAAGGGAGGGAAAGTGCCACCGGTAGGCTCAAAACCCCAAATTTTGACAAAGATTAAAAAAGAAAAAAAAAAGGGCACAAAACCTCCACAAAGCAAAAAATCCTCAACTCCTTCAAATATTAGAAAGTTTAAACCCGAAAAAGTTGTGGCAGACACTGCACAGTGACAGCCTGTCAAACGTTTCTGCACATGTCAGCTGGCTGATCCTGATGAGGCAGCTCTGTAGAACGATGTGAGCCCAGGGAACTGTATTTGTGCTACACAGCACCTGGTCAGTCCGTAAGAGAGGTCTGTGGCTTGAAGCCTTACCTTTCATCAGAAACATTCCTCAGTCATAAACTGACAGTTAAAACTATTTTTGTGTCCAAATTGACAGTTAACTCATTACAATGCCTGGCATCAAAGCAGTAAGCACACAGATGCTGCTAGACATATGTCATTAGCGCAGGGCTGGAATATCTTGTATGCTCCCCAGTCCCTACCCACCCCCAGCAGTGGGAAACTGCAGCAGTGTTAGAATTACTGCCAGTTGGGTTTGGGGGGGGGGGGTTATGGTGTTTTGGTTTTGCTGGGATTTGTGGAGGATTTCTTGTTTGTTGTTTTGTGGAGTTTGGTTTGGTTTTGGGGGTTTTTTTCAATTTTTCTGGTTTTGGTTTTGTTTTTAAGGAAAAACCTTGCCTTTAATATTTCAGGACTCCTTAATATTTCTAGAGGCTCTTTGGATCTGCCATGTTCCAATACCTGTCTGGTTTTCCCGATTTTGTAAAAGGCATTATGCCTGTCTGCAAAAGCAGTCTCATTTAATACTAATTACAGAATGGGTGTACAAGGCCACCCACTCTTTCTGGATTCCATTTCTCCATCTTTTCTAAGCACCATTCTAAATACAAACTACTGCAATGTGAACCTAAAAGATGTTCTAACACAGTCCACTATAATAAAGAGAAAATTACCTCTGAGTACACATTTGGTTGCACAAAACTGAAAGACACAGAATTAAAAACCCTACCTCCTTCCTAGGAAACCTTGTTGGGAAACGAAGCCATTCATAAGCTGTTTTTCTGGTGATGCTGGGATCAAGAATCCTGATTTGACTAGATTTGTATATCATGTTCAGAGCCGGTTTCTTCCAAAAGCCTTTAGCACTCTGTAACAGGTAAGCAAATACCCATTTTTAGCAGCTATAAATGGCTGATTTTGGATTTTTAGCAACTCTAACCAGAATAAAATCCAAGGGCAGGAGTTTGAAGAAGGAGTGCTGAACCTCTCGAAGTTCAGCAAAGACATGTGCAAACTGTACTCCTGCAACTGGATAACCCACTGCAGCAGCAGAGACTGGGGCCAGCTGCCTGGAAAACAGCTTTGCAGAAAGGTCCAGCTGTACGCCCCAGAGGTAGTAAATGCTCATCGTGTGCTTGGCCACATTAGTAAGAGCATAAGGAACATGCAGACAGATGTTACCATTTTCAAGTACTTTGCATTGTGCTTTTCTGAAATGCTCAAAAATGCTGGTTTGGGTTCTCCCCTTTTGTGAAAGTGTCAAACTTGGGCAAGCTCAGTGGAAGGCCACTAAAATGGCCAAGGGGCCAGAGAGCAGGGCAAACAAGAAGGTGTGAGAAAGCTGTGTTTGTTCAGCCCATCTTAACTATTTGGTCAGGGTTTACAAGAAGAGATAAGCATCAGACTCTTTTCAGAGGCACACAGTGAAAAGATGAGAAATTCTTTCTTGTGAGGGCACTGCAGCACTGAAACAAAGGTTGCAGAAATATCCTTGGAAATACTCAAAACTTACCTGGACCATGCCCTGAGAGCCTGGCATGGCTTTGAACTTGGCCTTCCTTTCTTTCAACAAGGTTTTGGACTAAAGACCTCCAAAGAGGGGTCCTTTCCAACATTATTCTGCAATTCCACCAAGTGTGCAGGATAAAATAATCTGGGAAATGGCTGGAACATGCATGCCATAATATGAAACAGTGTTAGGAAGAGGATAAAAAGTTACCTCAAAGAGAAAAAGTGCTGTGGGATGAGGAACTGATTAAATATTTGTTCAACTATATTGTTCTGATCAAGTATACCCATCAAATATACTGTTCAAGGCCAGGCTGGATGGGGCTCGGAGCAAACTGGTCCAGTGGAAGGTGTCCCTGCCTGTGACAGGGGGTTTGCAACTGGATGACCTTTAAGGTCCTTTCCAACCCAAACCAGTCTATGATTGAAATAGGTATGTGAGAAAGAGGCCAGAAACATTTATGGGGAAGGGATACTGAGCAGACTGACCAGGAGATCCAGTGCTCCCTCCAGCTAGGAGGACTAAAGTTCAAAGCAAAACATGTATTTTATATGAGAGGTGTGTGGCAAGCTGAAGCAAAGTGCATGAATAATTAAACTCACTACTTTCTGACCACCCAGTATCTCCCAAAGCCACTTCAAGTCACGTGGTTTGAAGACAATGAGAACAACAGTCGTATTAGGGTCGTAGTGGATCGGATCTGAGAAGATGGATTCTGGGTAAGAAAGGCGGAAAGTCGTCCTCCTCCCAACGTCATCTTCATACCCTATAACAGGGCCATTATTCATTCTGCAAAGGACGGACACAGAGACGGCAATGATCACCCTACCCACAACCTTACTATGCGCTGGCTAGCACACACGTTAGTCTGTAGGAAAGACAGCATGTCCAGGTACAGGAGGGTTTATGGCCCAGCATTTAGTTATTACATTACATGGTAGATGAGCAATTATCAGGTACACTCACCCTCTAACTCTGAGGGATCAAGTACGTATGGGAACTTGGCCAAGATGGTTTAGAACACAATCACACAATTGCTTATCGCGTGTCACTTGAGCAGGCAGCCTTCTGATTTGGCTCAAACACAGAAACTAGAGAAGACCAAGGAGAGTATCTGGCTTGCAGAATTACCAATTGCTCCATTCACACTACCAGATGATCTGAGTCATACAGAAGGCAACTGAAGAATGTTTTAATATTCTTCACTATCTACAGCATACAAGAACAGGGATTATGACTGTATACCTGATGCTGATACATCTTTATGTTTGCCTTTTTTGTTTGCTTGAGGGGTTTGGGGTGTTAGGTCTCTGTTGGTTTTTTCCTTTTTTTAAGTATTACTTGCACAGCTGCCACTGCTTTGGGACACAGCAGATTAATAAGCAGTGAACAGGTGGGTCAGGTGCTTCTGTGCTGAGGTGTTAGAGGGGCTGCATTTAAGCCTCAGCCTTGCAGTTTCTGCTTGGTAGGTGTGTTGCATATTCTTTGGAGAATTCAAGCAGTCCCTGTATGCTCCATCCTTGCCAATGTGACTGACCTCTCAGCATCGGAGGCATGCTGCTTAGAAACAAATGTTTGCAAAACAAGGTATGCAGACAAGGGAGTATTTCAAAGTTTTATCAAAAGGCATCATGAAATACAGAATGCAAACATGACCTCTTTGCTCCTTCGCAGTAAGTGTGTACTGTATTTCTGAAACAGTTCTGAATTTAGAGATGTTTTCAAATGTGTAACAGTAGTCTACACAAAGATTTCCATTTTAAGAAGAGTAGGCAGACTGCTGAGGAGCCCAAATACTTGAAATAGCTTTAAAATAATCTCTGGAGCTTCCCTGCATCATCATACTACAGAGAAAATAAATGCAAGGCAGGTTTTATTTGTAATGCACAAAGTTGGCAGGTAGGTGAAGCTTCCCAAGAACAGGGACATTACCTGGAGTCTGAACATTGTAAGAGGCGCTACAACTGAAGAATTCCATGTATTCATTTCCACCTTATCAGTGTGTTTTCAAATGCACATCGAACCCCAGGCTTTGTATAGAGATCTTTTATGGTAAGAGGTGTGATACGGAAGGTCAGAGGCAGGGCTGCCCAGGATGCTGCTCAGTGAAGGCCACGTGCTTGGAACTATCCCTGATGGCAGCATCTTGCACACGTGTATCTATCTGTACATGAGTCAGACCTACCATCCAGTGATTATTCCTCCCTTGTATCAGTCAATCTGTGTAATAAAACACTGATCCATTTTTTCCTAAATTTTTTTACATGAAGGCTGTGACAGGACAAATAAAGTAGTATGTTTTATACATTTGCACTTGTATAATAACTGAACTCTAAAGCAAAAGTCTGTTAATTCTTTGCATATATGCAAAACGAAAAGGAGATACCATTTACCTGATTATCACGTCATATGAGTCAATTTTCTCCCCTAATGTCTTATTTCGAAGTACTCCTCCATTACCAACCACAACACAGCGGTGACAGGCGATGCTGTGGAACAAACAGAGCTTTTAACATGCATGACTTCCTTTGCTTCATGTTGCTTTTCATGCGATATTTGCATTTAGCTGGCTTATTTTACTAGTGGAAATCCTGTATCTTTTACACTCCTTGGCCTTTACAGAGTACTCTTAATCCTTTATCACACACTAAGGCTGCTTTCAAAAAATAAATGCAGTTGCATTATTTCAGGAACTGCCAAACTTGGGAATTGGCTTCTCTGAAGTAAAACCAGTTTTATACATGTTCTTCTTCTAGTGGTTTGCTGTTTAAGATATTTAACCCAGTTTGTGATATGGGTAATGGCCATTAGATAAATTATCTTCCACAGTGCTTCAAACTTGTTCCAGTCTGAAGGCATACCAACCAAGACAGAGTATATCTGAAAAAAATAGCTCAAATTAATGTGCTTCTGCAATACTGACAACTTCACAAGACTAAAGATCTCCAACGTATGCTAAAGAAGTAAGATTTATGTTCACAATTTACTTACATGCCCCTGAATTGTACGTGTGGAAAACTTTAGCCCAATGAAACACATGATGGCCATTCAAATACTGATTTTTCTCCCTCTACTTGAAAGTGCATGTACTAAGTGCGTGCTGTCATGACTTAAGAAGGACATACTTAATTAAAAGTTGCATTCTCATATGACTAAATTCAAATTAGACACAATAAGTATATAAAACACCATGAGCTTCAAGTTAAATCTTATACTACATGCAACCAGAATAGCTATTACTTTTGAATTCAGAACGTATTCAGAGTTCAAAAGCAACCCAAAAAGGTATTATGAAAAGCATAAACTTACAAAAATAGATTCTAAAGGTAAGATTTTCTAAGTTCTCCCTCATTTTCTAAGTGCATCTTTCACTTCCCCTTTCACTCCTTGACTAATGCTAGTCAAATGTGTGCTTTCCTTAAAATAAAAGTGCACAAACAGGCCCGCTGGTTTTTTACTCAAGAGGTTTGGCCTCTTTTGGGAAGGTTTACATCAAATGTATTAGACTGCAAACTCCTTCATTTTTTGTTGTAAAACTGCTTCTTGATTTAGAGAAAAAGGTGTTCAACTTGGCCGCAGCAGGAACAACAGCAAAATAAAAATGTTGGCATTTTCTTCAGACACAAACAGACTCACAGCTTACTGGGGATGAGCCATCTCCCAACATCCCACTCCCACAGTTCTTCAAGCAAGCAAAAGGCTCTTTTCTTACCATAGAGCACCCCACGACTATCCCCCAAATGCCCAGTGTGTCACTTTATGAAGACTAATTAATATGTTCCTCCTCAGACAGCCCAGCTTGTTTTTTCAGCTGAGAGTACTGCTCAACATCAGCGAAAATAGCTTGCTCCAGCCAAGACCGAGCAACACCTCGATGTACAAAGCAGTTCCCTGTGTCTCCCACAGAGTTAATGCAGTTATGCTGTACTGCATGCGGGCTAGGGGCAAACTGAGCCTCACAGTAAAGCTGAAAACCTGAAGCTTACAGGACAGGTGAAATGTGAATAAACGCCAGAGATAAAAGGCATTGCATTTCAAAAGAAATGCTGGGATGGCACCTTCTCGCCTGCTGCTCTAGAGCCACATCAGCAGAGGGAGTTGCCTCTAAAAATATATACATACATGTAAATACATATTTAAATAGTGCTGCTAAACACAGCTCTTAGGGTGGGGTGACATGGAAAAACCTGGCACACCTTTCTCCAGTGTTTCCTGAGCAGCTTAGTAGAAGCCAAGCATCCATAAAAAGATTTCCAGCTAATACCACAAGTCTATGTGACTCAGTACCTTGGAAATCAGAGTGGTGAAAACCTGTTACACCAATGTTCAGATGCCAGAAAGGGACTCTTCATCAGGGACTAGGACAGTAGCAATAGGACAAGAACTGATGGGTTTAAACTTAAACAGAGGAAGCTCAGGTTAGATGTAAGGAAGAAGTTGTTTACTGAGAGGGGAGTAAGGCACTGAAACCTGTGGCCCTGTGGAGAGAGGAGCCCACGGCAGAGCAGGTTTGCTGCAGGACTGGTGACCCCACAGGGACCCATGCTGGATCAGTCTGTTCCCAAAGGACTGACCCCATGCTGAAGCAATTTGTGAAGAACTGCAGCCCATGGGAAGAGCTCACATTGGAGAAGTTCATGCAGAACTGTCTCTGTGGGATGGACCTCGTGCTGGAGCACGGGAAGAGTGCGAGGAGTCCTCCTCTGAGGAGGAAGGAGCGGCAGAGACAACGTGCGATGTACTGACAGCAGCCTCCATTCCCTGTGCCCCTGTGCTGCTGGGCTGGAGGAGGTAGAGAACTCATGAGTTAAGCCCAGGAAGAAGGGATGCGTGTGAGGTGTTTCAATATTCGGTTTTATTTGTCATTTTCTTACTCAGACTTGATTGGTAATAAATGAAATAGATTTTTTTTCCCCAAAGTTGAGTCTGTTTTGCCAATCATGGTGACTGGTGAGTGATCTCCCACTGTCCTTATCTTAGCACTCAGCCAAAGTCAACCCACCTCAGCTGACTAATACTGCTTGGAATGGAAACTGAATTTGATTCAGAATTTGAAGTTTGATAACGCTTTCAAAGTCCAGTGCCCTTAATAACACACACACTCAAAAATAAAATTATTGGCTGCCTTCAGATAACCCATAAAGCATCTAAGCTTAGTACGTGAACCTTTCAAGTGTATAAAGTTAATGAGCAGATCAAGTATTCCTGATGAATTGTACATGAATACAGTCATAAATACAGTCAAACAAATTAGGAAGACCAGCTTTTAATCTCTGTCAAGCTCAGGAAGCCCAAGTGGGCCAGGAAGTCTGGCGCAAATGTGCTATTGCTGAGCTGTATTCTCTCCTTTGCCCCCCTTCTCTGTATTCAAGTGTACCCAGTTACAATCATAAGTCTGTGTCCACAGTAACACAGATTTCACTGACAGGGGAGAGGAATTTTATGCTAACATAAAAATATTGAATATAGTATCACAGAAAACTGACATATTAAATTGAGATAAAGAATATGTAGCCAGGCTGAACTGTATTCAAAGATACTTAAGTTAAATAAACTGACCTGTACTTACTGTCAGATTGTTACTCCCAGATATTTTACCGACCCCACTTAAAGTTTCCCTTTTTTATTTTTAATTAAAAAACCTCCACCCCCCCTGAAGGGTGAGTAACACTCTTTCTCCAAATCAACAGATTGGCAAGAAGAGAAATAAATTCAGATGTAGCACACCTGATGTTGTTTAAGGACAAGTGAAATACAACAGACTGAAATGTCTGGAGGTCTAGCTTACAACCACCAGCACAATACTGATGAAAGTGAAAAACAGTAAAACCTCAGCTATAACAATTGCTAAGGGATTGCATTTAGATGTTCAAGATCTACTTAAGAGTATAAATGGACCCTGATGCAATCACATGGTAACTCATCTCCAACATCTAAATGCAATCCCATTAGTCACTCAAACTATTTCACTATTGCCCTATTCACATGCTGTACAAGAACATCTTAATCTCAAAGCCAGGCACTGCTTTACATATATTGTTTATGTGGTGAAATACTAAAATAAACATTTCCCTAGTCTATGAAAAAAAACCAAATACATTTGTTAAATGCAACTGTAGCTTTTAAAGGTCAGCAGGTTTGCATCTTACACATTCCACTGAAATACTGTTTCTCTCAAAAAGGAAAAAGATGATCTCAGCCTCAGCTTCTTTAGTACACACCCCCCATAGCCAGTTGGGGAATGCAAATTATTTCCTTTGAGGTTATTTGGTAAAAGGAGGGTGCAGAAGTCACATTTCCTTGACTCAGAATTGGGTAAATGCAATTGTAAGAATTCACCGCTGTTGAGCAGAAGCCCTAAGAGTGCCCAGTAAGTAATCCTGAGGAAAAGGGTAGAGTCAGTGTTCAGAGGTTACTTTGTGGATACACCCTTAGCCCAGAAACCCTTTTCCTACAGGCTACTCCACTGAAGTCAGTAACACTGTTCACTTCCACAGGGGTTTGGAGAACTAGATCTTTACACAGTGAGAACACTTAAGTTTGGAAAATGGCACTGTTTGGAAAGAAATCCTTCATAGCTCACACTATGTATAGTTTTACCTAAGCTGTACACAAATACACCACAGATCTGGTGCTCATATAACCTAATATTTGTTAAAATACTTCACAGCAGGTTCTCCCAGGAAATGCTTATAGGGAAATTCAGGAAGGCTGAATTAGGCATCAGCATTGCAGAGCTGCCCAATAATTCTGTATTACCAGAGAATGTTGTTACGATTAATTCCCAAAGTGTTTCACATTTAAAAGTCATGGTATCTCAGACAAATGTGTATGTATAAAAGCTCTTCTTTACTACCGCAATTCATGCCCTAACAGTGCTATGCACAAAACCTGATAGATCTAGAAAGAACAAATCATTGAAGTCATCGTATTTTTGTTTATACTACTGCCTATTAAATAATAATAGTTCTCATTTTGCCTCAGTATTACTGAACTGTATTACTTTTATTAAAATGATGCATACTTCATGAACCATGACACATATCTATATCACAGAGAACCTACATTCATTACACCAGTTACTTTACTTTTGAGGACAGACATTTCTATTTAAAAGGCACTATGCTGTACTGCAGGCATCACAACAGCCAAAATGATTATAGTGCTGAACTTGTGATATCAGGAAATTTATAATACAGCATCTGGCATTCTCTTTCAATCTCCAGAAAAATTAATAGCCTTTATCAGCCAATTCTGTATAAATTTCCCCAATTATCATACTCCTGATAGAACAGTTTGGGTTGGAAAGGGTCCTTAAAGGTCATCCAACTCCAATCCCCTGCAATGGGCAGGGACAGCTTCCACTAGACCAGGTTGCTACAAGCCCCTGTGTCCAACCTGGCCTTGAACATTTCGATGGATGGGGCAGCCACAGCTTCTCTGCTTCTCTGGGCAACCTGCTCCAGTGTGTCACCACTCTCATAGTAAAGGAGTTTTTCCTAATGTCTAACTAAATCTCCCCTCTTTCAGTTTAAAGCCATTACCCCTTGTCCAATCCCTACATGCCCTCATAAGAAATCCCTCTCCAGATTTCTTGCAGGCCTTCATAAAAGTTACTGGAAGCTGCTCTAAGGTCTCCCCTGAGCCTTCTCTTCTCCAAGCTGAACAAGCCCAAGTCTCTTTGTCTTCATAGGAGAGGTGCTCCAGCCCACTGATCATCTTCAAAGCCCTCCTCTGGATGTGTTCTAACAGGTCCACATCCGTCTTAATGTTGGGCTTTTTCCCCTTCCCCCACCTCCAAGAGTAAACCTGAACATCCTAGAAACAGACACTAAACACATTGGAAGGAAGGACTACAGTAGGTAAAGAAAAGCACATAAAAGGAAAACTGGGTTAAAAACAATTATTTTGCTCATATTCCACCCAAGTTAATTAAAATGTGATCCTACCATTTGGCTTGAAGCAATAATCTTCCATTTGATCTCCTAGATTAAAAAAATCCCCAAATACAACCAAGCACAGCATTATATGCAACCAACTCTATTAAGAATTCTCACGTTAATGTGACATAGGGCAGGTTGTCAGCCTGTTTGCTAGACTGCAGATCTAAGAAGTCATTTGCATAACTTGGTAAACACAGGATTTCAGTATCCTTTCCAACTTTACTGTACTACCTCCAACAAAATAAAACAAAACAAAAACCCAAACCAAAATAAACCCCAACAATCACACACACACACACACAAACCCTCCAAAACTAAACAAAAATTTGGGGCAGAAGTAGCTTCTAATCAAGAGATTTAAACAGTGCAATCTAAAACACAGGAAGGGAGTTACCTAAAGCATGCTTCAATCTCTGCCACACCCTGATTATTCCCAAAAGACCCAAAGAGTCTTTCCTGGCTGCTTAGGTCTCCCTCATTCACAGGAAAAGGAAGCTGAGCACACATACAAACAAGGGCATGCAGCACAGGGATATGGGTAAGACTTCTTTTGCTTAGAAACAGTCACTGGTCTGCATATGCTTATCTCAAGCATTATCTAGCTTACACTAATAATGATTCCGAAAAAGGACATCACATTGAACTTTTAAGGGGTGGTTTCACTTTCCTGAAGTATGGAAAGATACTAGAGGAAGATGGGACTGCATTCAGTTAGCAAACTCCTAATACACTTATAAAAAGAAATCTGTAAGTTCAAGTTCTCTCACAGAAGAATTATTCTTGAATGCTAGGGCTATGTATGTATAAAACCAAACTTAAATCTTGGGATTAGTTACAGATATCAGATACTGCTTGGACGCTGTCAATGAGATCTGCATCTTGGCTAATTAGAGCAATTTCAGGATAACACTACTAATTCCTTTCCAGATATTTAATATTTAAAATGCAATTAAGAGAAACCATATCAAATAAACCATCTCACCCGTCATCTTCATTGAAAAGTCCACAGTTTTGCAGTCTTGAAAGAGCTAGACGAAAGAATTGCTCTAGAAAGCAAATATGAAGAAGGTTAATGAAAATGTTCAGTGTTTTTTGATATAAAAATAAGCCTGCCACCCTGACTACAGCATTTTCAGATACAGCAGTTTTTACACACTGTGCATAAAAAACTCAAAATAAGAACACCTGTCATTTAGGGCCACAGGTCAATGATCCCAGAGAAAATCAGGTTTGTTAAGAGCTCCTCTCTAGGAAGCTTTTCCTGCCCCAACATTGCCCTGTTGGAAAATAGCTGGGAATTTGTATAAAAAAAATAAAAATCTGTAACAGTAAATAATCATCGGAAGAGTTTCCAAGTCCTGCATTCCAGCTGACTTTGGTTTTTTTGTCTACACAACTTCAGCTGAAACAGAAGCAGCCTTGACCCAAGAGCAGATGCACAGCCAGGGACAGTAACAGCATCAGGTATCTTGGGAGAAGACGTCAATCCAGCCTGTGCTCCCTGGCAAAGCTGGGTAGAGGCACTTTCCCAGCTCTCCCACAGTGGGCAGGCACCTGCTGGACACTCAATGTGGCTCAAACTGAGACGGGGCCTCAGCTCAGTATGTTCTCAAACATACTTTTTCTCACTGCAGCCCCAGAGATGCAGAAAAATGCATCATTCTCTTCATACTGATGTAGGGCAAACAGAGTCTAAAGCCCAGATCTGCACAGTACTAGGAAGGTACACAGTTCAGTATTAAAAACTCTGGGATTTGAGACTCACAACCCTTTCCAAAAGGATGACTAAGCCCTTTAGGGTCTCTGCCCCTGTTAACTATGCCCTGACCAACACAGGTAGCAGACATGAGCAAGCACACACAGGCACAGCGGCTGTGCAACGGCATGAATACCCTCTGCAGCCACAGTGACACCTCCCCTTGTGGTAGAAGCTAGTCCAGTAAAAGGAAAAGCTTGATGATGTAACTGCCCCAACCTGGGGACTTCTGCCTCAGTAGGACTCTTGATCCTGATCAGCTTAAGTGCGTTGATCAAAGCCCATCATACTGACCCAGCTAACACTTCATCTAGTAAGGTGCTAGCTAAATATCTTTAGCACTTCAGTCCACACACAAATGGAAAGAAGCTGAATAAGCTCCATCTTTTTGGAGCTTCTCTGCTAAGAGGGGCAACCCCAACATGGTGCTTTACTTGTTAAAAACAGGAGGGTGCCAGATCAGAGGGACTAAATGAAACCGTTAAGTCACCGCTACATACCTCCAAAAGGATTTGCGTTGGTGAACAGAAAAGACCAGAGCCTGAGATTCAGTGGCTTTACATGCCATTTAGGTATTTCTGGTTAAAAACAAGGTACATGGAGAACACAAACCTGCTCTCTTTATTCCATAAGGTAGTTCAAACTTCTCACTCCCGTGGAACTCCGCCACTCTGATAAAATCATTAGCACACAGGAACGGGTATATTTTGTCGACACTAATGAAAGGAAAAAAGTTTCAAAAATCTAGATTACATATTTCAATTAGCCAGTAATTCATGCATTTTCTTTTAAAAAAAGCTTTTTTCATTCTACTGCAAGTATTATCAATTTTTAAAAGAAGAAAACTCAGGAACATAGGGAAAGAAAGCAGGTGACAAAAGGAAAAGATTTCGTATTGGAAAATACAGGTAAAGTGTGAAAAATAAAAGGACACTCTCACTTTCTCTGCTACTGTAAGTTATAAAGTCATTAAAATCACATGACTGAAAGCTTAAAACGTAAGAACATGTTTAAGAGAACATGTAACCCAGGAAAACAATGAATAACTTCAGGTTTGAAAAGCATGTGACAGAGGCAAGGAAAATTAAGTTACTACTATATACTGCAATTTCCAGAACTGGATTTGAAACAAGGTGTTTTTATTTGAAAATACCATTTCCTGAAGACTTCAGCTTATTTGAGATACATTCCCATTCCAAACAAGTGGCTGCGTTCACATTAGTAAGTACTTTGCAGCAACAGAGGTATACCCATACAGGAAAAAGTATGGAGTTCTCACATCCACGTTCTACACATCTCAGTTTGGTTTTCGTGCTAGGCTAACTCCAGTAGGGTGCTGCAGATTGAACACCCCTTAGCAGCTGGAGCACGGCGAGTGCGCTCCTGCAGTGGATCTTCTGGCTTAGCCAGATGTCCAAAAGGAGCACAGCACACATGTGCCAGGGTCACCCTGTGATGAGAAGAGTGGCACACGGGGATCACAAGGAGGACTGCCTCAAAAGCACATTCCTCCTACAAACTAGAGTATGATGGCATCATACCCTATAAGCATCAAGACAGAAAGAACGGGTCATTTCTTCAAAAGACAGCAAGCACAGACAAGGGTTCTCTCAGAGAGGGGCTCATGCTACCATACCTGCCAAGTCAAGTCAAATAAATGAACAGTAGACCCAATCCTGTCACATGCCATCATGCACTTGGCTTTACCTCGAAGTTAAATAGTCACATAGTCACTGAAATGACTTACCGGAGTGATTCTGAATACTAGGTCATATATTAAAGTTTTAACACAGAAGTATACAGTCACAGCAAGAGAGCCTAGTGTTGATCATAAATACCCACAGCCAGCACATGACTTGTTTCTCTGTGAAGAATATTAATAGCTGTTTAAAAAAACCCTCCATTTCAGCTTTACAAAGCAAGTATCTCACTCTAAACTCTATGTATTCAGAAGATACTAACAGTAAAAAGGAAAAAACCAAACCAAAAACCCAACAAAATACCACATGGCCCACACCAAGAACTGGGCCATAGGTTAACTAAGCAAGACCAGCTAACTTTGAGACAACATGCACTGAACACCCGTATTAAATGTAATAACTTGCCTTGCTGTTCAGAAGCAGGTGGTAAGCTTAGCCATAATAAATAAATAATGCATCTACTGTGAAGAGATTCTAAATTCTAGCTCTTCTAGCTCTGGTTCCTTTCCAATAAATAATTCTGCCAGGTTAAAAATCCCTGCAACCTCCCCAGGCAATTACCAAAGTGCACAGACCAGCTCTTCAGCTCACACAAACTGTCTCTGTAAGGGAGCTGTGGAAATATGTTAAGAGATTCTGTTCTCACTCTGCACCTTTTTTCTTGCTGCACATCTGAGTCCATCCCTGCTCCCCTTGCTCAGCACCAGAGCTATCCTGCTGAGCCTGACAAGAGACAGCCTGGCCACACGGGGGGAAGTAAGGAGGGAACTAGGACTACTTCACTGAGCCAGGCAGCTAACTAAAACTCAAAGACCACAGAACCGTTTTGGGAAAAACAAACTTAAGATTGTTCCATGTTCTTTAACATAATAATAGCACTGAATCAAAGCCGTGTTTTCTTGTACAGCAAAAAAAACAATGGTGTCTTTGCTTAGGGCTTTAAGACTCCCCGGGCCAGGACTTGGGTCTAAACATCTTCCCAAGCTTCCTCAGGACCATACTCTATGTCTGCTCAGGCAAAACACAAAGTCAACAGTATAGCCTGTCTGCTTCTGGTCCCGCGGTACTTTCTTGACCTCTGATTTAAGACTTGTGCTTCTAATAACAAAACCTCCTATTATTTCCTCATAAACCTCTTGGATGCACTTTTGTGACCAAACACCTCCTTCATTTCGGATTGAAGTTCTTCCTTTCTTCGTATGATCACTTCTTCACAAAGGAAGCTTTCTATGAGTATACTAAAATGGAGAACACCTACACACAATTCAACAATACTATTAAAGGAACAAAAGTATGAATAAACTCAAATTTCATTGAAACTCCACTGAAGGGGAAGAATATTGTATTGTTAAGGATTAGATGAATTTTTGCACATTTCATTCTCGACTTTCCAAATAAATAGAAGAAATTTTCAAAATCTCTCTGATTCCTGGCTGCTACAGAAATACTTAACTATCAAAAACTCTTTAAAGTGCAGGTTTTTAATAACAGAATGACTGAGTTTCAGTCTTGGATGTGACGACTTTTTTATACGAAAAACATGGAGCAGAGGTAACCTAAGGCTTGTATTTCAATCATTAAAATAGCTTCACTGTTACTAGCTAGAATATCTGAACAGGAAGTATTTATTTATTCAGTACAAACACCAGCATTCTGAGCTAGTTGTGTGGTACTGCTCAGATGCTGATCAGTGGCTAGCTAAACAATTTGTGTTGCCACAATCGGGAAGAGTAACAATGAAAAAACTGTACTTTTAGAGGTAAAGCAAAATGTGAAATAGGCCTGAATGTGTAAATAGCTCAATTCTACCTCAATCAGCATAGACTTTCCTTATCCCTCTACTTCCCACAGAATACTCACCCCAGTAAAGATTCAAATGCTGGTTTCAGGAGACAAGTGTCCAGCACATTCCTTCTCTCTACAGCCGTAGGTGGCAACCTGCCAAAGAATTTCAAAGAAACAGCAGTTAACAGGAATAGGTAGCAGCAACAAGGTAGGAAAACTTGGACAAGCCAAATTAGTAAAAGCTGATTACTGAGTTAACACCACATTAAATTTTCATGATTGCCTTTGTATCATAAAGATGGATTTTTATCATTGCAGCATACAATTACTAGCAAAGGCTTTTATCACATCGCACTGTTCCAAAGGGTCTGCAACCTCCTTTCTTAGTAACTATCAAAGCATTCATAACCAGGTGAGATTTCAGACCTACCTGCAGAGAAGCAGGACACCTGGGCTGAATCAATCCTGCAGCCATACCAGATAGCATCACCAGCGCTCCTCAGAGGAGAGTTTCATTTAGAGTGGGGAATAGAGAGAGTACCACATAGGGTACTTCAAGGAAAGTGAGATTCTTTGGGCTTAAGTCATTCCTCTCATGAGGCTAACACATTTCTAAGAACATTCCCACCTTGGTGATTTACCCCTATTAATAGCAAATACAAAGCCCAGAAGGGAGGACAAAGTTCAGTGCGAGCAATGCGTGCATCTGGGCTGCATTAAAAACAGAAGGATGAAACCACCACATCAGAATCACAAGCCAAACAGACCATTAAGGTTAATTGCTTTTCATAACCCCAAGTTGTCATGTGAATACTGACACTAAAAAAGCACCCTGTGAAACATTGCTCATTGCCTTCCAGCATAAGCCCGACAGATGACATTTTGCAGGATGGCTTCAGAGAGAAGAGGCTGGCTTTTAAATTTTAGCATAGGCACTTATTAGTCCCAGAAACCTAACTGCAGGAATTTACTAGCACAAGATCTGCTTATACATGCACTTGTGCATCCCAAGTTAACAACACCTCTGTTTTACTAAATTTTAACCACAACAGCTGCCCTCTTAGCTCTGCTCATTTTATTCGGGTATAACTCAGAATTGCAGAAATTTGGAAGTTGTAAACAAATGTCTTTCCATCAATTCACTGCTTGTTACAGTCAGTGTAAATGGCTATAAATATTAACCGAACACTGGAAACACGACATGGACAGACTCCCTTTGCCACACATGTTACAATTGTGTTGATAACAGAAACAGCCAACAGACAATAACCAGTATGATAACCAGTTGAATGGTGAGCCTACAGACAAAGGCTACTGATTTTAGTCTCAATGCCTCCCACCTGCCCAAAAAAACAACCAAGCAACCAAATAAAACCAAAAAACCCCACCACAGAAATACTCAACTGCTGAACTTACTGGGTAACTCCACTAGTCTCATAGGAAGGAGAAGCCCTCACAGAGGAAGTCTGTCCATAAAAGCTAATCCTGCAAAAAGGGAAATGTCACAACACTGTGGTTTGCTATAAACAGAAACCACAACAGAAAGCCACTCAATCAATTGTATGCTACAAGAAAGACAAATAGAGTCACATAAATCACTACTTTTAAAAGCTATCACTATTATCTTCATAACACAAACACACTGCTCGGTCCTGGTCACAGCTATGCAAAAGGCAATGGGAACTCAACTTGTTCAATAACTATGCTGAGTTTAGGTCCCAAGACACCTGTCCCAAGTTGCCTGGAGACAATGAAGGTTCACTTCCCACAGGGATGTCACTGGGGCTCAACAGATTTCAGATTTTCAAAAGGTACCCACTACAGCTGCAGTCATTCCCATGTGTGGAACAAGCCTCTCCCATGACATCTATCAGACACCTAAAGAAACAAGCTACCACTAAGCACATGTGGGGTGGGAGGAGTTACAGACACGACACACAGACAGGTTCCCTCTTCTCACCTAAACACCTATTTTCCTGAAACTCAGAGGGGCCATCCCTATCTCTGAGATCCTGACCTCTCCACACAACCAGGCTCTGATCAACCACTGGGTTTAAAAGTGACATGAGAGAAGGTTGACAGGACAGAATAAATCACAGCACAAAACAGAACAAGCACAAAACAAAACACGGAGTAGTATTCACTTCTGCTGATCACTATTAAACAGCTCTTCAGCAACACAGCAACTCCCAGCCACATCTCCTACAGCCATGAGGGTGCTTGCACTGTAATTGAACAAAGCATCACCATACCAGTAGAGGTTATTTCTCCATAGATTTCCATGCAGTATACCATACATAACAGCAGCAGCCAGGATAAAAAACAGAAGAATTCGTTTCATGACTGGTAGACCTGAAATGTAAGAAAACAAGACATTCAAATCCAAGTCATGCTGTTAACATAAGCATCTTGAAACCTATAAAAGGAAATCATCATCATTATTACAATCATCATTATTGCAAGCATTCATCATCACCACAAATTTGACAGGGGATCGCTCTGGTTTGATTTCTCACACCAAGTCACAGTGACAGGAGCTGAACGCTGTTTTGCACCTACGACACATGCGTACTCTGCACAGAAGCACTAAGAGGGTCTCACTCTAGGCTCTTTCTGAAGGCACAGGAAGAAGATGGGCTATTCCAGAAGCCTATCAGAGTAAGAGCTCCTTTCTGCTCATTTGTAGCCCAAAGAAACCAGCCTCTTGGTTCAGAAGTTGGCCTTTACAGGTAGGTATCTGTGCTTCTCTTTCTTGCATCACACACTATCAGTTTCCATAATCACAAAATTAAATAAGCATTAGTACTTTGCAGGAGATAAATAGCCTGATGCCAGTGAAGCAGAACAGGGTATGAACTACCTAAAATTGCTACCACCTTTTTACAGGACCACTGAATATTCTTGAAGTCTGTTTCTGGTATTCTAAAGCTGCACTGAAGCCACCTGCTTATGCCCTCATGTCCTATACAGTCTCCAGCTCCTGACTGAGGACAGACTTCATAGACTCATAGAATAGTTTGGTTGGAAGGGACGTTCAAAGGTCATCTAGCCCAATGCCCCTGCAATGTGCAAGGACATCTTCAATTTGCTCAGGTTGCTCAGAACCACATCCAGCCCGGCCTTGAATGTCTCTAGGACTTCATTGCTCAAGCGACAGAAAAATGCTATTTTCACACATCACAAAGCAAGGAAGACAAGTTAGGATCCAATCTATGGAACTTATTAATTATAGAGAAATAGTGTTCATTTTTCCAAAACACTTCATTGCACGGTCTACTAAAAGAAAACCACAGACATATCAGAAGCTCAGGTATCTGGCAAGAAACAGTGAGGGACAAGAAACTTCTGCATTGCTGACATCTAACACACGGAGCTGCCCTCTCAAGTAGTTATGAATAAACTGTTGTTACTTAATCTAGTGGAAGTCCAAAATAGCCATTCTGGACACACGCTACTACAGAAATTTACTCAAGAGCTATACCCTTCTATTATTTTCACTTCTTCCCCTACCACGGTAAGCAGGCTCAATATAAACAATACCTACTTGCCTATCTATATCTTTATAGTGAAGGTATGAAACAGCTGTCCAGCAAACGCAAGCCATACCCAAACATACTGCTGCGGTTTTGTGCTCAGCAGAACCTTTGGATTTATGGTTTGGGGTTTTTCCTCCTTTTTTTAAAAAAAAAAAAAAAAATTCTTTTTTAAATTCTATGTTGATTTTTTGAATATTTAGAGTTGCTCTTATTTTAAACCTGTGTTGAACAGCCCTAAGGCAATAAAACTCAAAATAGTTATAGTTCAGATGATTTACAGCAATATATTTTATGCTAGTAACATCTTAACATCACACCTCGCATTAAAGACCAATAAACTACTAGAGCGCACTACGTTTTGTTATCAGAAATAGAGACACAAACTACTGATTAAGACCTACACTACTGCCACTCACACAGACACTTTGAGGTGAAGCTAACAGTGAACTATCTGTTACAATTACTTGAGTGCAACAAGACACCACTTCCTTATTTACACATACACACCTTGCCCCATCCTTCAAACAAGCTTAACAGTAGAGTCAGAGATGGAGTTTTATAAGAGTATCTAACCGTAACAAAGCCACACAATTAACAAGCTATCATCTATCAAGTATACCCTCCAGGCAGTTCTGCTCTGTTCTGGATGAACTACAGGCTGCAGCTGTTGCCATTTCAACCCTTCATCCCTCCCTGGGAGGTAACATTGCCTCCCTTACAGCTCCAATCCCCTTAACTCTTCTGGAAGAGTTACTACAGAATTTTTTGACAGTCACTCAAATTCTAGAGCAAACCCTGAGTTTTTTGCAATAATTTTACAAGTCTTTCCCTAAAACTGCAAGAATACTACCAAAAACCTCTTACCTACTGGGTTTAGTCAAATGTCATTAACAGCAATTAGCTCCTCATTTTGAGTACCATCATGCACACATGTACAAGTGATCAGGCCCATTCAGGATGCACTTATGAAAGGCAGATCCTGCTTGACTAACCTCATCTCCTATGACAAAGGGAAAGGCTGTAGATGTTGTCTACCTAGACTTCAGTCAAGCCTTTGACACCATTTCCCACAGCATTCTCCTGAAGAAACTGGCTGCTCATGGTATGGGCAAGTGTGCTCTTTGCTGGGTAACACACTGGTGGATGGCCAAGTCCAAAGAGTGATGGTGAATGGAGCTAAATCCAGCTGTCAGCTGGACACAAGTGGCATTCCCCAGGGCTCTGTACTGAGGCCAGTTCTGTTCAGTGTCATCATCAATGATCTGGATGAGGAGATCAAGTACACTCTCAACAAGTCTGCAGATGACACAAAGCTGCACGGGCGTGTTGATCTGTTTAAGGATTGAAAGGGTCTACAGGGGACCTAGACGAGCTGCATCAATATTCTGAGGTCCTGCACTTGGGTCACAACAACCCCATCCAATGTTACATACTGGGGGAAGAGCAGCTGGAAAGCTGCTTGTCAGAAAAGGGGGCCCTGGTGGTATTGGTCAACAACTGGCTGAATATAAGGTAGCACCATATCCAGGTGGCCAAGGAGGCCAACAGCACTCTGGCCTGCATCAGGAAGAGTGTTGCCAGCAGGGCCATTGCAGTGATGATGCTCCTGTACCCAGTACTGGTAAGGCTGCACCTCAACTCTTGTGTTCAGTTCTAGCCCTCTCACTGCAAGAGAGATACTGAGGTGCTGGAGTACGTCCGAAGAAGAGCAACGAAGCTGGTGAAGGCTCTAGAACCCAAGTCTTATGAAGAGCAGCTGAGGGAAGTGAGGTTGTTCAGCCTGGAGAAAAGGAGGCTCAGAGGAGACCTTATCACTCTACAAACTCCCTGAAAGGAGGTTGTAGCAAGGTGGGTGCCAGCCTCTTCTCCCAAGTAACAAGAGAACACGGCTTCAGGTTGCTTGAGGGAAGGTTTAGATTGAATATTAGGAAACTTTTTTCACCAAAAAGGTTGTCAAGCATTGGACCAGGCTGCCCAAGGAAGTGGTTGAGTCACCACCCCAGAAGTGTTTAAAGGTGCATAGATGTGGCACTTGAGGACAAGGTTAGTGCTGGACTTGGCAGTGCTGGGTTTACAGTTGGACTCTATGATCTTAAAGGTTTTTTCCAACCTAAATGATTCTATATTTGAAAAAGATACTGCTTTCCTTGGGTTGTTTTGAGCTTTTCCACCGCCAGTATTTTTAACCCCTCCTGGTTTGCAGAAGTTTGTTAAAATATCCCACTGAAATGGAAATTAACTGTTTACTTTTATTCCCTAATTCAATCAATGCAAGCATCAATTGAACAACAGAACACAACGAACCAGCTCTTCAAATAAAGTTACCAAATTAGGAGCTGATTAAATTGCTGATTTTGCTGACTTTAATGGAAAAGACCAAGGTACGAAACAGAGCAAAGACAAAGCAAAGGGTAATTAAAAACCAAAACACTATGAATAACAGTACCACTCAGAGAAAAAGAAAAAAGTTTGTAAAGTATTTACAAAGATATTCATACCGCCTGCAAAACATTCATTTAAACAAGAAAATGTAGATCAACATTCTTCAAACAGGATCATAAGGAATCTGTAGCAGCTTTCAGTATCGCATGTAGGACAATCAGCGCGGCACTCACATGAGAATGTAGCATCAGTAGGATGTACCTAACTCAGCTCTTGTGAACATGAACAGCCTTAGTTACTCAAGTGTCTTCTCACCATCCCATTTCCCCAGTGCCTGGCTTCATCCAGTTCTTTAAGAAGGAAGTTCTGTAGTCAAGAAAGACAGTCTTTTTAGTGAAGACTTTCTTAACCCGGTTTAGTGAACAGAACCATTGCCTTGTTTATGGAATAAATTATTCTGGCTGCATTTTTAATGGCGACAGCATTTTCCAGCTCTCCTTATTTCAAAATAACCGAGTGTTACAGAAAGCTAATCAAAGGAAAACAAACTCCTACAATGTAAATATTGCACTAGGAAATTCCCATAGTCAGAGATGCAAGAAAACAGGCAATTGAGAAGACACAGCTCAGATGGGAAATGACAGGCCCACTCCAGTTTACTTATCACAACACAAAATCCTGCATCTTGATTTAAGCTCATCAACCTGACTGACAGAGGTCATGGTGCCCTTAGGCCAAGGTCAGTCAGGGTTAAGCAAAACAAGGTGGATAAAACTGGAACTCAACTATTCAATTTCCTCCTCTTTCCAAAAAGCCTATGGTGATTCACACAAAGGAAGGAGCGAGGAGCCCAGCATGCCAATGCACAATGTTTATAATGTCAGCTGGTCAGTTTTCTGAAAGTAAGCAAGAAACAGGACGCATAAGCACTATAAAGAGATTGATGGGTACTTTTTATTAAGAATCTAAGCCAACTTCCGCTGTTCAACTTCCTATCCGAGCCAAGGCAGAGCTACAATGACAGAATTATCAGACCCTGTTACAGTATTAAGCGATCTCAAGATCAGCCTGCATCTCCTATGGACAGATGGGTCCGCCCCAGCTCCCACCAACACACTGAGTACATTGCAAATTTATTATATAATCCCAGAGGATTATATAATTGCAAATTTATTATATAATCAAATAATATTTTCTTTCTTGGAAACCCTATGTCCTTGTCAGAGCTGCATCTTTACATACAATTAGTCCTTATTTTGCAGCTTCATCAAGTGTGGTATCTGAGTCACTACCTCAGAGCTCCAGTTTATCTTTCAACTTACATACGCAGTTGATGCAGCCACGCCACAGAATAATCACGCAGAAAACTACTGCTGTTGGACTGGGCAATCGCATGACCACATTACAAGCACCTTTTTTCAGTACTCTTGTAACCCTTACTTTTGCTTTCTTCCTTGAAATTAGGTTGTCAATAATACAATGCAGGAGGCTTTTCTGTATGTGCCACTCATTTTATAAAGCACCTCTGACTATTACTAAATATTTAACTAAAAAGTGGTTACTGCTAAATTTAAAACTACCAACCTTAAAGCAATGTTGGCTCCATACCTAGTCCTGAAACAGTTTTAACTCCTTGCTGCTGCCATTAACTAACAGCATGAAAATTCCAGCTCACCCAGACCTCAGATTCCTAGCTCTTGTAGTTGTGGGGGAGGAAGGGAAGTGAGCTTCAAAATATGGTTTGAGTGGACCTTGAAATTTGAAGGGACAGGCACAAAAAAAATACTAAAAAAGTTTAAAAAGAAATATCAGGATTTTTAAGTCGTAGCCAGTCTCTTGTGGGTTTGCTTGTGATCACCAGTACTGCAGCACTGCATATAACAGGATATAGTGCATACCTGGTGGAACAACTACACAGCAAGCTGACAAACAAGAAGGGAGTTCTCATCATTATCTGTCTCAAGTTATGTGCCTTAATGTACTCACATTATGGCAGCTTATCTGTATCTTCTGCCAAATACATATGGTATTCATCATTAACTCTTCAAGTTCTTGCTCTTGCACAGCTCATTAATTCTTACCCTCTTCAGGAAGGAAACACTGTAGCAGACACTACAACAGAAGAAGAATCTTAAAGAATTCTTAATTCTTTAGATTCTTAAAGAAGAATCTATATCTTAACAGCAGCAGAATCTTAAAGGTACTGAAGTAGCTCAGTCAGTCTAATGCCTTCTTCACACACCCCTCGTATTTTTTCATCATTTCCAATCCTTTTGATTTCAGTTTATTAAGAAACAGCAGACCTCAGGAATATTTAGTTTTAATGACGATACACTGGGTTACCCTAGCAAAGTGTCTGTGAATTAAAGCTACACAACTAACTCTCTAACAACAGTGGCTTAGTTTTGATGCAGCAAGTTTAACAGCATCTTAATTGGAATAGATTCTTGCTAACCTGCCCCACCCCACACAAAACCAAAGCAGATATTCCTGTTCCTGAAGGCCTGTGCAAATCCATGACACCAAAAAACTAAGGTTTTATTATGTTAAAATGTCACTGAGGACTTCCACCATCTCACAGTAGCTGTACCAGCAGTGGAATATTCTTCCTGCACTGGAAGATACGACGTTTCTCTTTCAATGATGAGGGCATAAGCAGCTGAGAAAGAGTCTGGTTGACTTGGTATGAAAACCAGAGACTTCCTCCCCTGCAACAGCTTACCAAACTAGCTATTCACTTCAACTGTGAAAAAAGATGATCTTCTTCCAGAGCTCCTCTTTGTTAAGGAAGGTTTCCAATGTTTCCATAACATTTTCTCTCTCTAACACTGCAAAAGGCCTGAAAATAAACAGCAAAATATTTTTTTCTCCATGTACTCAACCGCAGGAAATGATGTCCAGTAAATTTTATATCACAGTACTAGCGATGTTTAGTAGATTTAAGTCAACTGTTGTTCTTTACCAGCTATTACAGCCAGAAATGTAGCCTCTGCTGACATTATAATCTATGTAAACTAAAGCTATGCTCACCTCTGACTTTTTGCATGTTTGCATGCCAAGTACTGCACACAAATTCAGGACAGGCTGTGAGAGTTAACAGATTTGATTTAGGAACTAAGCGCTTGCCTGCCTCTCTTTCATCATCCTGCTAATAATGAAACCTACTATGTAACACAAGAGACAGCAATACATTTATTTTGTGGACAAGTCATCACCATTTTATTCCATTTTTGCCTTTCAAGTACAGACACCAGTGTTTTGCTTCTCACCAGAACATTCCCAACAGCTGGGTCAAGCAAGAAGGAAAAACAACTGAATCTGTATTTTTCAGTGACAATCTTCATTTCAGTTTGCTTCTGTCTAAAATACTCAAGGAGATCTCAGCATCATTTTCCCTTGTGTGTGACTCTCCAGTTTTACTTAAAGCTCAGAAGCATACCTAGACAGGATGGCTGGTGAAGAGGGAAGTTAGCTCCCCTACAGAAGGCTGCAGGCAGGCTGGCCTGGGAACAAGCACAGTTTATCTCCTCTCCAAATCTTCATCTCCAGTCTGACACTCCCAACCTCAATCCCCATTACCTTTTCATGCAAGAAATCAGGTATGGCGGTTTGTTCTAGCCAAACCTAAGCCCTTCAGCATTTCAGGCAAGATCTGAAAGACACGCGTTCATAGCTTTCCAAGGAAAACATGGCATCAATAGGGAGAGTTTGGCAAAAACTGCAAAAAGCCTGCAGGTCCTGACTTAACTCCTGCAGTCATTACCAGGCTCACACCCTCTTGTTCTCACATCCTTTTTTTCCTAGTGCAGTACGATCATCTGTTCAGTGGCATAATCCCTTTCTCAGTCCACTTCCCTCCCTCGGCCTGACCACCCAGGGGCTTTTACATGTGTCCCACACTGGAAGCAGGATCAATAAAAAAGTCAGAAGAAAAAAGAAATAAAAGGAGTCTGCATGCATTCCAGACTGTTTCTTGGACAGCAAGAAGACACGTGCAAGTCTAGATCAAGTTACTACAAGTTTTTTAAAGCTTACTGAAACAGTCCCCCTTTTGGCTGCAAAAAACCTGCTGTGGTAAGAGCAGTCCTCAGAGGTACCACAATCAATGATGCGCCTTCTCTCACAGAGATATATCACTTTTGGATCTACCAGTGCAAAATATAATGCCACTTAGACTGACACCAAATACTAGATCCACAGATGAAAAACAAGAGTACACAGCATCAGTCAGTGCATCCTTCCAGAGAAGCCTGATGGAGCACGGGTATTGGGTCTCATTGAAATGGCCCTCAATAGAAGCAGTATTTGGTGCAACTGCCTGATGCCGAGTTAATTAGCCATGCTGAGAGGCAGAACATGTTACCTCCAGCTTGGGGCTATCACAGGGTTGCTATGTCACCCTTGAGATCCAAGCTAACATTTTGGCTCAGATCACAGCGCAGTGTGGATCCCTGGCACCAGGTCAAGGTGACAGAATGGTGTAGACATACAATTAAATCCGTAAGCGTAAATGAGCTGGTTTGATGTATCTCAGCTGGTGAATGTTGTTTTCAATTATTTTTTTCCCCCCCTCCAAGACAGAAAATGATATGGGCTCCTCCCAGCAACAGACACACTTTTTGTAACACAGTTAAACACTGCTAATTTGAGTTTAAAAGCCCTGGGTAGATCCCAATCCAACTTGTGGCACTGAGGGGAAGTGGAACAACATGAACTACTGGATTCCCATCTAACTGGTGCTTTCTAAGTATCATAAGATTTCCAGAACCCTTGCCTATAACTACGTCCAAGAGTAAGATTAAGTCCACAGACTCAGCTTCTTGCCTGCTTTTGTGCCTTGACACAAGAACTAGAAGAAGTGTCCAGTTTATGCAAAGCTGCACAGAAGTTGGGAACAGATGTTTCCATACACCTTCCCTGTCCTGTCTCTCCACAAGCCTCCTCCCCCAACACACTTCACCCCCTCTTCCTCCCACCCCCAGCTCTTTTTCTTCCTCCAGTGCATTTAACACAGATCAGTGGTTCCTGCCATGCCCCCCAGCCACAAGGATGCAGTGCCGTAGGAAACCAACTACTCCGGATTCAGCCAGAAAGGTAACTTGTGCATGAAAAGAACAAAGCTGGTATCAGCTGAGCACAGACAGCTCTGCTTCGCCTCCCAAAGCTTTAATCAAGGCAAACATCAACTCTAGTTACACCTTTTTTAAAAAAATAAACTCAATCACAAATGCAGTAACACCGTCTTAGCTGAAAGATTTCTTCCAGCCCTGTTGTGCTGTCCCAGATCAACCTTTAAAGCTTTAGCCAGCCTAACCCAGGCTGCTATTTATATATTACACATCACAGGTGTTGGTATAATACATGACAGAATAAAACACACAGAGAATGGATGCCACAGATCCACACAGCTCCTCCTGCATATTGTGGTGACAACACTGTTCCTTCTCAGCCCATGCTTTCCCCCTCCCTTCAGCTCTTCTTCCAGAAAGACTGGAATATAAACAAGCCATCCAATGCATTCTGGGGGTCAGAGGTCGAGCCTTTCTCTCCTCATATCTTGACTTGCATAACTGACAAGGTTTCTGTCGACTTGAGCTGCTCTTCCTGAAGGAAGGGAGCATCATGGTTTTGAATTGTTTTGCTGCTTCACCTCCTTTTAAACCAGAAAAACAAAAGACATGCTACACAACAGTTAAGAAAACACAAAATGATTTAGATTCCACTACAACATCAGTAACTCATTCACACCCACTCTTCTTTGTCTGTGAGTGCCTGCAGAGCCAGAGGCTTGAGGTCAAATGAACAATCCTTCTTAGGTTTCCCAGAGGGAAAAGATGGAAAAAAAGTGGAAGGAAGTAAGGATAGAAATAGCCAAATTAGTCAGGTTTCAAACAGGTCAGTTATAAACCATATCAGCTCACCGGTTCCCTCCCTTCCTCCCCGCCCTGAAACCATACCAATCTAAATAAATGAACGTCCAGCAAGAGAATTTTATCTGTATCATGCATGCACATTCACTACAGCATTAAGTTCACCCTAAAACAAGGCACACTTTGTCTCCTTATAATGCCTAACTAAAGCATTCAGCTCTGGCTGATTGGGCGCTAGTGATTTAACCTCAGCTCTCACAAGACTGGCTAGGAATTACAAAACTGCATCCACCAGTCATCTTGGGGAAAATAAAGAATAATCTCAACCATAGGCTAAAATAAATAAATCACACCAAAAAAAACCAAACAAACCCACCCCACTCACAGGCAAATGAGGGGCAGAGGGAATAAAGCTGGGGGGGGGTGTGTGTGCGTGTGTTCGTTTTTAACAACTGTGAAAGGACCAATTTACTTAATTTCTCTACCAGCACCTAGGGAATGAAATGATCCCTATCTACATAAACAGTAGATACCAAGTACATCAGACTAATTTCTCAGTCATAATAGTATAAATCCTGATGGCTACCCATCTCAGAGTCTGCCCCTAAAGAAACACAAGTGCTTGCTGCATGACTAGTCTTCACAGTGGCATTTGCAAGCCCTAGTTATGATAAAGTCCAAAAACACATGGACAGCCATCATCTGATGCCACAGCTCTTTTTATAAAAAGCAACAAGTTACTTGCATTATGCTGGCTTGTGTGGATTAAGAGACCCAGCATACAAAACTGAACAGTTTAATTTTCACTCAGATAACACACAAAGCATGTCTGTGGTCAGAGCTCCAAACCTAATGTTTGCTCATTTTTGCTGTGTTGCCCCCAATCTTGTCTCAATTGCTAAAAGCCAAAATAAAAAACAATACACATAAAAAAAATACACACACACACAAAAAAAATCAAGATTCCCAGCTGTCTGAGACAGAATTTACCCCAACAGCAGATTCTGCAAGTCAATCTGCTGCAATGCATATGTGCCAACAGAGAGCTCTGGGATTCTCAGGAATGCAGCAAAATGAGTCAGTGAAAAGTGTAAAACTAAATTAATTCAGGGAGGGAGGACAATGAAGGTAAGTGATAGCATTCACCCCACACTACTAAGTCCTGCAAGTTTCCTTGGGCAATAATCCTGCCAGCCCAGGTGTGGTGGGCTAGCCCTGCCTGGATCCCAGATGCCCACCAATGCTGCTCTATCACTCACCTAAGCTGGACAGAGGAGAGAAAAACACAACAAAAGGGTCATGGGTCCAGATCAGGACAGGGAGAGATCACTCACCAATCACCATCATGGGCAAAACAGACTTGACTTGGGGAAATTAGTTTAATTATTAGTTATTAGTATTATATATTTGTTGTATTACCAATCAAATCAGAGTCAGATAATGAGAAATAACACCAAATATTGAGAACACCTTCCCTCCACCCATTCCTGCTTCCCGGGCTTAACTTTACTCCCAAGTTCTCTACCTCCTCCAGCCCAGCAGCACAGGGGCACAGGGAATGGAGGCTGCTGTCAGTACATCGCACGTTGTCTCTGCCGCTCCTTCCTCCTCAGAGGAGGACTCCTCGCACTCTTCCCGTGCTCCAGCACGAGGTCCATCCCACAGAGACAGTTCTGCATGATGAACTTCTCCAATGTGAGCTCTTCCCATGGGCTGCAGTCCTTCATGAACTGCGCCAGCGTGGGTCCTTCCAAGGGGTGCAGCCCTTCAGGAAAAGGTTGCTCCAGCATGGGTCCCTGTGGGGTCACCAGTCCTGCAGCAAACCTGCTCCAGAACAGGCTTCCCACGGGGTCACAACCTCCTTTGAGCATCCCCCTGCTCTCGCATAGGGTCCTTCAGGGGCTGCAGGTGAGTATCTGCTCCATCCTTGGAACGCCATGGGCTGCAGGGGGACAGCCTGTGCCATCCGTACACAGCCTGTACCATAGGCTGCTCTGGCACTTGGAGCACCTCCTCTCCTCCTTCAGTGCCCTTGGTGGTTGCACAGCTCTCACATTCTCACTTCTCTCTCCAGCTGAAGTTGCACAGCAGATTTTCCCCCCTTGTTAAACATGTTACCCCAGCGGTGGTACCACCATCATTGATGGTCGTGACCAGCAGTGGGTCCACCTCATAGCCAGCTGGCCTTGGCTCTATCAGACTAGAGGAAGCTGCCAGCAGCTCCTCACAGAAGCCACCCATGTGGACCCCTACCAAATCCTTGCCATGCAAATGCAATGCATCAGGAGAAAGCTGGAGTTCACCAACAGCTTGAGCAGCTTCTCTGATAACATTAATGCCTTAATTCAGCATTGCAATGAATACATTCACACTGCCTTTCGATTTTGACATTTAATCAGAATACACACCTTAGCTGCTAACAACTGTAAGAAAGCTATATCCACACCGAGAGTGACAAACTGGAAAAACTTGAATATTGTAAATATTAAGGCCATTTTCAAAAGCCCTTCTTTATATGCAGTTTTGTTTTCTTAGCAGTAAAGCTCGAAGAAAATATTATTTACAATAACAACAAAAACACCCATAGGAAGAAAAAGAAAATGAGCAACTTCAGAACTATGAGAACAGTTCGCAGACATGAAGTGGTTTTGATCTACCAAAGAAGTGCTGTACAAGTTGCAGCAGAGCCTGTATCTGATCCCCTAAAGGCGTTTAGTGCTTTGCTTTATTTCTTAGATGTGAATAGAGGAGAAACTACCACATACAATATTCAAACTACTTCTGAGGATTTTGAGAGCTATGAGATACATAGCATAGTTGAAAAACGTAATCCTGAAGAACATTTAATGCAGCATGAGAAATCTTTTCTGAATGGGAAAGGTTGCCAGTAAGTGTACATATGTTAAAAATAAAATATTTGTAAGGTAATGAGCTTTCCAAGGGAAACAGACATATAGGTGTATGCAGCTTAAGCATTCAGAGTGTCACTGTGCTTTTCTTTAGACAATGTTAAAATCAAATTCACAATAAAAGCCCAGAACAAAGACCAGTCTAAAAGACAAAACCAGAACTGGAACTCTTCACAGGCTGTTAGTTGCTATAAGGGAACTCAGGTCTTTATAGAAAAGTTTACATAGCTTCATTTACGTATTTCTGTATATAGAGAGCTATTAAATAACACTACAACAGGCCATGCTGCAGTGCTAACTTTTAGTGGTTATCCAGACTATAGTGGAGCTCATAGCCCTGATTCATGCACCTTCATTTCCTTACCTATACATTAGGAAAGCTAATTATCTCTGACTGTAATCTTCAATTGCCATCTGTCTGGGAAGAAAGCTGCCTAAATTAGTCCAGTACAGAATGCTAGGAAAGCTTACATGCTACACAGAGACACCCACTTAGGGCTTTCAGACCTCAATCCTCTCTGAAGGTTAACCACAACCCATTTCCCTCCCCAAAACTGAAAATCAGTGCATCACCACTTGGAGGAGCGGGGAGAGGAACGGAGGGGTGTTGGGTTTTTAGGTTTTGGTTGGGCATTTTTTAAGAGGACAGTCACCCTTAAAACTGAGGGGAGTCAAGGGTGCATTTCACCACACCCACACATGCTCTTTCAGGGTCTCAGAGCCCTCCTGCTGGGGTTGTCCTGCAGTGGCTAAAATGCCTATGATCCAGCTGAGAGCCAGAAGCATGCAGGCAGCTGGGCAGCCTTCCTGCGAGTGACAGATTGCAAACACGCAGCGATGGCTTCACACAGGACCTTCTGCTACATATCATCAGCACCCTTCAGTTTGTATTTGTTCCTTTCTGAGCCAAGTCTGGCTGCTGTAGGTGAAACAGGGTGTCTCTGCTGTTTGATTCTCAGTTTCAACAGTCCTGAAGTGCTACACAAAGCAAATAGCAGTTTCTTCAGGACTGCAGTATTCTTAAACAGATCAGCCATCCTCCCTTACCTGAACTTTGCTGAGCACCAGATTTGACCTGGGCTGTATGTGTGAATACCTCTTCTTAAGATAAGAGAGTAAAGGGGTAAGCCCTTAGACAAGACAGAGTTCACTTCCCCGTGAGTCACCAGCAGGGTGATGGATTTCTGTCGTGGAACAGATCTGCTCTTTCTGCCAAACTGGCCCACGCTGCAGCAGGGATAAAACATAAGGATAATGTCTGGTATTTGCTTCAGCATGAAACCGGAAGTCCTCTAGAACAAGATACACAGTAAGCATGACCTGCCTTCTTGCCACCCCGACCACATCAAATCCACCTCAGCCTCCAGCACCACCAAGTCCTCTCAAATTGTAAGTCATGCCACAGACAGCACAGAACTCCGTCAGAGCATAAAATGCAGTACAGTAAAAGGCTTTTTGTTCTGTTAGAGCACATGCTCTTAGCATGAAATGAGATTTATGCAATCATATCCTGCATGCATCCATACATGTCCTTTCCTTCTTCCGTATAGAACTTTTGAACCCCTCTGGCTAATTTCAGTCAAACTTGACAGATTAGGAACTTAATGTGTTTGAGAGCTACACAAACTGCAAAAATAGCTTAGTAGAACAAAGAAGCGCTATAAGCTCATCTTTCATTAAAGATCAGAAAGGCTACATACAGAAAGACATCAGAAACCTGGTTTCATTATATCTGCTTATCACACAATTGTGGCAGATATTATAAAAGCCTCTGGCCATTAAAGAAATGCTGAAATTTTGAAAGCCTTGCACAAATATGTAAGTGTCCAAATTTCACAAAACAGTGCCCTGAAGTTAAACATTTTAAATACCCCTTTCAGTCACTTAATGGTGTTAGCTGACTTCAACCACACAACTTCGTAAAGTCACTGACACCAGCTAGTATTCATCATAGGAAATATTCACTGAGAAATTTGAAGAATGAAATGAATATTGTATTTCACCATCCTTTCTGAAAAGCTCTGAACAACATTCTCGCTGTAGATTAAAAGTCCTTAAACTAAGGTTTAAGGCTTAAGCCATCAAAGAGCCTATGTCCCACACTGAAAGCAAATTATGGCATGCCATTAGCACAAAAGAAAGAAGGAATGAAAACAGCTATTCTGTTCAAAGGGCTCCAATGAAAATGAAGTAATAGTGTTTAACATGTTTTGCAAGAAAAGGCAGTCAATCTTGAGAAACTGTACAACTGCTATTTACACTGACCAATAATCTTAACCATGTGGCTACTCAAAACCCAGCTTACATGCATGGCCGGTGCTCCACTGCACAAAGTGAGCAACACAGGCACAAGAAACACTCTGCTATGTCAGACCCAATGTTCATCTCGCCCACTAGTCTGTCCCCAGCAGTGACAGAGGGAGACACTATTTAGGGACAGCACATTGTGGACTTTCTGATTTGTTCTCCTTGCAGCATCTGCAATTGCTTCGTACAGGATTTGGAAGATAACATCACTGCCTACTCTTTTTATCATCCTCTTATGGACCCACCAGCGTACTACACTTGAGAGCCAAGGCGAATAAAAGGATAGGAAACCCACCAAAGGAGACTGAAGTGGTACAGCTACATCAGAGATGCTGACTCACAGGGTGCTTCACTACAGACACAATCCTGAGGCCCTCAACTTTATGAGAGTGGGGAATTAAAACTGCTGTGGGTGGCTATAAAATTAAGGGGGAAGGGAAATAAGCCTATATAGCCTTCCAGAGTCTCATCTGAGGCAATTAAGTCAATTCTTAACTAAGGCAAGCAAGCCATCCTGTCCCATTAAATATTGCAAAACATTTGGGCAAGCTGTAGTTTTCCCTTAACAGTCTCCCAGCTAACTAAATGAGAAGGCAGTAACTTGTCTACACTAGGGGCATTATCAAGACTAGCTACCACATGCCAGCAAGCCTTGTAAGCACTCACCAATACAGACAAATCCTAACTTGTTCTCATACTTCAAGTGGATTTATTATTATGGCTCCACTTAATCCTGTGCAAATGTTATGTTCAAACAAATCCTGCAGGGTATCTCCCATCTATACTACTAACCCTCCCGTCCTGGTCTCAATCCCACACATTTGACTTCAGACTACCCTAAAGCACTGTGAAGATGCAGGCGGTAATGTTTTCAGGGTGCTCAGACATGACACTGGTGGAGGACAGAGACAGGCAAGTTCAAGAACCTCAAAGAAACAGGAATTATCTATTTTGACTGTCAAAAGATGAATGAGGTTGTGCCTTCATTCAGCAACAACGCTCCCTCAGCAGCAAGCACCTCCCTCTCTCCTCACTGCAGTGAGGAAACCCCAAAAGCTCCTTCCTTGTGTTACGCTAGGGTAGTTGCATACTCCTTTACCTAAACAGATCAGTGACCCACCACGGGTCATTGTGTAGCCAAAAAAAATCTCAGCCCAACACACCTACAAAAAATTAGCTGCCCAGAAGAGAGCCCAGCTATAACCAATACATACATACTAGAAAAAAAGAAAAAGATAATGGCAAAACCACAAATTCTCTCCCCCAGCCCTCCATCCCACATGGGGTATAATGTATATTTTATACATGCATTTAGCATTGACTATTAAATGACCATTACATAGGCATATTATTTCCTCTTCCAATGCTCCAGGTAACCCAGTGATATGCCGCTCACACCATTCTCATTTTGCTGCTAGCCATAGAGCTCTGAAAAGCAGCAATGAAAGAAAGCAGTGGCCAGCTACCACCGTGGAAGTGCCAGTCTGCAGATCCAGTCTAACAAAGAACTCTTCTGAGCTCTGCAGCAGCTGATCCTTATTTCAGTGTTTCCTGAACCCGTTTCCTGAACAAGGACTAGAAACTTCTCTCAAAGTGAGCAGAAGACTCAGTGGAAATCCAAGACTTCTAGCCACACATTCACAAATTTTCCTACTGGCTAGCGGCCCAAAAGAAAGCATTATTCCCCTATGGAATGGAAAATTTCACTCTAAATCAAGAAGAGGTTAAGAAGAGGTTCAATAATTAAGTCTGAATTCATTTCTGTCAGCTCTTAAAACCAGTTCCTTCATTACTCCATTCCTGCCCTCCTAACCGGAGGGAGGATCAGCTTTGTGGCGCCTCAGACTTTCCAGCCTTTCCTTCCCAACCAGGGCAAGTGGGGGCTATTCAAGTTTTTGCCTCGCTCCTCCTGGCTCCCCACGGGTGCTGGAATGTAAAGAATAGCTCTAGCACAATGTACTCCAGTTTTGCTGCTGCCAAGGCTGGAAGCAGAGGCAGTGCAAAACAATTACATGCAAAGTTTGGGCATTATCCAGGGGAAGCTTAAAAATTTGTTCATTCTGCTGCAGGCGCTTGCTCTTGAGATATCAAAGCTTTTGCCTTCAAGACCAGAGAATGACCAACTCTGAAAGCTGAAGAGCCACCTCACTCAAACAAAATGAACTCTGAAAGGAGGTGGTATTTGAAGATGACAGGTACAGAACACAGCAAGAAGCAGTACCAGGAAGCATTTTGCAACATTCTGCACCTCCATCTGCTCAATGCACTTTTCAGAAGGCATCAATACTACACACAAGCCACACGTTCACTATTTTTGTTTCACAGCACACCTGAGCTAATACTGCCCACCACTTTTCAGCTTTTCAACCTTTCTGCACAAACAGTAGCTACAGGTATCTGCGTTTACTGCACTGAGCCACAAAGTGAGAATAATTTTCACACACCACGGAAAGGTGACTTGTAAAGGAAACAACAGCTTGCACACCATGTTTTCCTTCCAACCTCAGTACACATCAAGAAAAGCTGAGGGGTTTCTTTCTTCTTCTGTAGCAGGATAAAAGAAAGATTTAATGCTCCAAGTAGTTCGCACACCAAATAGTAAGAGAAGTTTTAATTTCCCTTGAAGACTATGAATAGGTACAGAAGTAGCCACACAGAACATAGCAAAAATGGAAGGAGAAACTAGACTAATGGGGAAGTTCAGGGGGAGGGGAGAGTATTCTGCTGCAAAGCTCTTCTTCTTTTGAATAAACGGGTGGTAAAAATTAGAGATTCTGAAAAAGAAAAAACCCTGTACATTCAGTTACCCCACAAGTTAATTTCCCAATATTATTTACCAGCTTCCCTATAAGGCCAGAGAAATCAATGAACAAATTACTTAAAAAAAGACAAGTTGTTATAAGCTTGATAAATTTAACTCCACTTAAACACACAGTGCACATTTCAACTGATTTAGCTAGAACAGTGCAACCATCTGTAAGGAAAGATGTCTGTAAAATGAGGTATTTCAAGTAATCTTGAGCCTGTTCCTAAAATGCACTTAACTAGGGAGACACAGCAGAGCATTTCTCATCATACACACAGTAAAGATGCCTCTTAGTAAAGGTAGAAAGACAAATAAACCAAGACGCTGTGCTACAGCTCAAGCTATACCGTGGAGGAAAAAAAATAAAAGCAAGAGCCTTTCCCCACAAGCCCTTTGAGTCAATGATGTGGATCACCTCATGTAGATGTTCCATCTTCAAATGGCCAATCTCACTGCATCCTCTCCCAAGCCAAAAGACTCGAACCAATCTCCAGCACCATACAAAGCAACACATAAGAAGAGAAAGAAAAAAACCCCAAACCAAATCAGCCAAAGCAGTTAACGAGACCTTTACCAAGCCTGTCTTGAGATAACAGATCAAACTTTTACTGAAAAGCACTAATTGTGGTGTGCCCAGAAACTAACAATGAAAACAAGCCAGGATAAAAGTGTTAATGACATAAAGAAGCTATCGTAAGAAAAACTCTTCATAACCCCTGCCTTCTATCCAAAAACAATCACACAAGGAAGAAAGTAATCATCTGAAATGCTCTAAAACTGTATCGGCATGTAAGCTTCCACAGGGCTGAGGAGACAGTGGAAGAGAAGCATCTCAAGCACTTGCCCCCGCAAATGAGACCCACCACCTCATCAGCTACTGTATTTTCCTCCTCAGTGAGGCAACTCCCATGCATAATTGCTAAAGCTATTATTCAGCAGCACATACAGTACACATCTCATAACTAAACAGTTATACTGATAGTATGTACTATCTCACCACTCACCTTTTATAGCCACAACACCGCAACTCGCCTGTTTCCCCACTTGTCCACAACTCAGGACTCAGGCACTTGTGATCGTCCTGCCAGCTTTCAGGTTTGGCTGTCCTGCCTACATGCTCTACAGCTGCTCCCAAAGGCAACTCAGCAACAGGGAATTGATCCCACAGAGCAACTTTCATGCTAGTCTTGAACAGTGGCGTATTTGAACACGGGGAGTCTCACAAGTCTCAACAAGACGATGCATACATCCCACAAGCAAGAGAGGTCTCCTACAGCCAAAATGACTCTTAGGAAGTTCATGGATTTACCCACCTTTAATACTGTAGCCTTACATTTAAGAAATAACTTAAATTGACTCGCAGAGAGCCAGACATGCTAAAGAAGCAGGTACTGCATCAAGAAAGATGCAAACAAAGATCATAATTTTTTTCATGTCTTGTCTAGGTGACAAGAATAAAAGCAAGGATACAGTCGTGCTATCTTACATGTGGAAGAAAAGTTATTTTCAGTTCTATGAGCTAATCAGATAAGAATATACCCTACTCGGAAATGGATGGGTAGGAAACCTCACTCCATTCACATTTCCTTTTCCTTTAAGCAGACTCTGAATGTAGCTTTTTAAGTCTAGTACCATGGCCTTCACCACAAACTATATATATATTTTTAATGAACACTGTTTTTAGACAGTCCAGCAACAATAGAATTGCCAGATTAAAACAAGCAATTTCATTCCATCACAACGTCTGTCCTTTCTAAATTGTTCTGCAACCACGTAGTATGGAAAAACAGATTAGCATAAAGTGGATAAAGAGAGGGACAAAACCTGAAGGAACCTGGGCAGGAAGTTTCAGTTGGGTAGCAGGAGCACAACAGGAGCACAAGAGCTGAGCTGTTCATCTTGCTGGAAATTTTAATTTGGCCTGACCTCACAGTTTGCAATACCTAAAATAGAAAAGCACCACCCCCACCGCCAGAAAATAATCCAAAACCGACTTTTTTTTAAAAAAAAAAAAAAAAGAAAAGCAGAGAACATAAAACTTCCAGGGTTTGTTTCTTCCCTAAACTACAAGTAATGGATTTGCATAGCTTCAGACTGAGTCTACCCGCAGAGCCATTGTTCCTTCCCCTAGGCCTTGGGCATTTCCAAGGGGCAGTCAGTCTCTCCCCTTCGGTGCCCCCAGTAAAAGCGATCCTTTATCCGAACCTGCCTGCCCGACATCCACGGCAACACGCTGGGATTACCAGACCCACGCATCTCGACGGAAGCCACGAGTCTCCCTTTAAATCCCATTTACGGACCGCTGCCGGCTCCGCCTGCAGACTCCCCCTGCGCGGGGCCGCCCGACCCGCATGTGCCCGCTTTGCCCTTGCCCTACCCAGCCCCGGAGCCCCCGCCCGGCGCCCCGCCACCACCCGCGGGCCCCACCGCTACTCACCGCTCGCGGGGGGCCCCGAGGCTGCGGCGGGGCGGCTCTCGGCGGCAGCAGCGTGCGGCCCGGGGGCTGGGACCGGGACCGGGACCGGGACCGGCCCCGCCTGCCGCCCACCAGCGGGGCTGCTCCAGGAGCCCGGCCACAAGAGCGCGGCTTTCCCTGCCAGCCGAGCTCCTTCCCGGAGGGGCCGCCGGGGGCAGGGGCACGGCCCCTTCCCTCCTATCCCCAGCCCCGAGCCTCCTACCTGCCTAGGTGATGGCCGGCAGCCCGCCGGAGCCCCTCTCGGCGCGGGTGCTTCCTCCCGCGCTGCCCAGCGGCGGCCGGAGCAAGGCCCCGGTGCCCGCGGCTGCCCCCACCGCCCGCTGCGGAGCGCATCCCCCGGGGGGCCCCGTCTCCGACCGGAGGCGAGAGCCGGCCCCGCATGCGGCCCCTCAGCCCGACCGGTCCCAGCTCCAGGCGCCTGTATGGGGAATCAAACGCATGCAAGTTCCTCCCGCGAGCCGGGCGGCGGCAGAGCTTCGGCTTCGGTCAGGGTCACCCCCAGCGGTAACCGGGTCCCTGCGACGCCGCGATGTTAATTTTTACCAGGAAGTTCCCAGGAACCTCTGGGAAACGTCTGGGACATCTCATCTCACCAGCCCTCAAGCCGATTAAAATCGTATTCCCTTCAAAGGAAGCTTGTAGAGGCAGGCTTCATCTCTTTGGAAATTCAATTAATTCCTTGAATGCTTTCACCCAGGAACGCGCTGATGTATTCGAACAGCCAGCTCTAGCTTCGAATATGTAGTCATTTACATTAACTAACAACGTTGTTGGCAGCTGCTGCCATCAGTACTTACCTGAAGGAGGTTTTAAAATTGGAAACACACGTAGGCTTTACACGTGGTTAGCTGGAAGCTTTCCCAGCTTGAAATAACGCAAGAGCGCGGTGGGAAGGAAGATGGCTCACGGAAAGAACGCCGGCAAACCCCAGAATATGGGCTTTCGGCGTGCCCGGTCCTACGGGTTCGGGCACCATCCACGAGATCCTCCCCACCCAATGCTCTGTACAGAGCTCACCACACTATGAAGTCGAGGAGAGGTGTTCACTTACCAGTTGTCAGCACACCAGATGTTTTAAGTCATCCGAGCAAAGGGGACAGGACTTGCCGCTTATAAGGGCCGCTCAGGCTGCTATCGGCCTTACTCCCGCCCGGCGGTGTTTATCGTAAGGATGAAGAAGAGAGCTAGTTCCAGCCGAGCCCCGTCTGCTAAAGAAAACGTAAAAGGAAGCACACTGTGTTTAGACAGACGCGATACTCGGCTCGAGTCTGCTGAAATTCCTCTTCGAATTATAAAACCAAAGCCTTCCAGGGGGAGGAGAGACTCACGCGAAGAAAACTAAAGCGCTGCTCCCTCTCCCCTCAATAACGACCCTATCTTCTCTGACTGACTTCAGCCGCAACCACTGTTTTGCTTTCCTCCTCCCCTGAGCCGCAGCCGTCCCCCTCCGCGCCCGCCCCGCCAGCCCTGGGGAGGCGGGAGACCCACAAAGCGAGGGGCAGAGCCTCCCTCAACCCCCCTCTGAGCCTTTCCCACCCCGACGGCGCTTCCCCAGCCTCCAGGAATTAACAAACTGCTTGTCACCTAGGGGAGAAAAGGGGAGGGGGAAAGCAAGCAAGCTGAAAGCCACAGCGGTTATTTCAGGTGCGGGATTCTCCATCCCGAGTACCTCGCCCCCTTCTAGCCAAGCCCCGGCGAATGTCGTTAGGGGATCCACTACTGCCCTGAAGAGCCCCCAGAGCGGAGCCGCACTCTGTATGACCAGCACAGGAGGGAGTCATGGGGCTCCTGGAAAACTCCTCACACTACGACAAGCAGCCACGCGGGCCTGGGTGTCACAGTTTGAAAATGAAGGTTAACAAGTAATTCTGTCAGTGATAAAGGAGGTGGGGAAAAAAATATCATTTTACCTGGAATCCTGTGCTGCATCAATGTGGTATTTTGCTAGAAGAAGTCTGAGGGGTTATTGATAATCTAATTGTTCTCTCTGTTTCAAACATAATCCTGACCACTTTTAACCCGACAATTTTCTGTATTTTTGTGGTATGGCTTTAGCGTTGTATCAGAACAAGATGATTCCTGTATTGGAAGAACAGCTCTTGGGGTTTTGGTGACTGTCACGGGGAATGACCAGAGGTGGAGTTTCTTCTCAGCAGCAGTTTCATGCAGCCTACATGTAACAAAAATAACAGATTAAAAGCAGGGAAATTTTAGCTATTCTTAAGGGACTATCCCGCTCTGTAGCCTGCTAAATTGGCTTTCTGTGTGTTCTGGGCTGGGAACCAAAGTTTGGTTCTCTGTAATTTGTCTTCCTTTGAGCTGAAAATACCTCCATGCATTTGCCCCCTTCACCCAAGAGATTCCTTGGATCTTCACCCTTCACGTCCTGGTCTTTACAAAACCTAGCTGCTTCAAAGTATACAGCTAAACTACCTGCCTTCTAAAATTAGTTTAACTCTGCTACATGCTTTTCCTATTAGCCTCATCTCTTCTGTCCTTACCCTTCAACTCACCTAAGTATTACAGGCACAAAATCAACTAAAAAAAGAAAAAATCATTAAGGTTGCACAATGAAGGAGTCAGAAGTTAGGAAATACCAGTAGATGGGTTATGTGACCTCACATCTACCCCCTTGCTTATACTCAGTCTTAAATTATGTAGTCCAGTATTATTCTGTGCTGGCCTTGCTTTATTTTGCATGGCCTCACCTTTGTTTAGGATACAGGATGAATTTACTCTCAGGATGTGCCAGATTTTTGCAGAACAAGATGCTGAGACTATTCACCATAGAGAAGTGTAGGAAACCTTGAGGAAATGGATGCTATTCCTGCCTCTGTTCCAGACAGGATGCATGTGCTGCAGCTGCATCTTTTGTGCATGAGTTCATGGGCATGAGCTCATTTCACACTAGCTAACCTGGGTATTAATAACAGTCTAACATGAATCTTTGGGCAGGCTGAAAAACATGAGGAAGAATATGGAACGTGCTGTTAGCAGGACTGAGCCACTGGCTGAGAGAGACCAACCCAAGTCACTGATGCATCTCTGAAGCTAGCTAGACATATTCAATGTTCCTATGGTGATACTATGTGATGACTTAGAAGCCATTGGGTTTTACAGCTGGCTGTAAGTTATGTGCTTGTCAGTTTTCTGCCAGTCTTGCACAAAGTGTTTAGGTCTACGAAGATCTAAGCATTCACATTTGCAGCCAAAGTCCATAGGTGATGTAGTGCTGTGAACAGAGGACCTGTTGCTCACAGTTTCATTTCCTTGCTTAAAGGCAGCATGTGTAAGAAATTCGAGGGATTGTACCTAAGACATTTGAATACATCTCTATTTGCAATAAACTGCAAAATCTCAAATTCCAACTACATTGGTCAAGCAATATAGTAGTCTAATTCATAATAATGTAATTTCACTTCTGTATCTTCTGGCAACTGTAACTGTCCAAGACCATCAACAGAACGAAAGCCGGTGTTTGTTGTCATCTAAGTATATTGAACTAAATCCAAGGATTCAATGGCAATTTGAACAATTAATATAGTGCAAAAAAAAAGTTTAGCTTCTTGGTATTTTCAAAATGATTTGCACAAGCAAGAAGTTAGTAACTCATCTGCAACACCAATGAATTTACGTGGCAGAAAGTATAAGGAATCACTTCTCTGGGATATAGTCTATTGCACACAAATGGTATCAGCAATGATTTGACAACAATGAGTAGCTTTCAAAATGCTTTGGAAGAGGATGACAAGCAGGAAGGCAAATGAATGCTCCTGCAAGCAAAAACAATGCATGTGACCAAAAAGTCAACGGATTTCTTTTGCTATTTCAGTACAAAATCAACTCTCCCAAGACACAAACTTCTCCCAAACCAAACTTAAAAGCCACATAAATCCTTAAATGCAAAGTAACTAAAATAAATCTAAATAAAATGGGGTAATATTTTACCTCGTGGAGAAACTGTGTACTTCCTGAGCTAAACTAAAAAACAAAGAAAAAATGCTACAGTCAGGCCGTACCTCGCATGAAAAACTGGAGAAAACAAAGACAAAAATTACAGGAAATGGAAGGAAAAACTGTTGAACATGGGAAAAGCAAAACTGAAGAGAATATGGAATAAACAGAATGGAAAGTTGCTGCATCATAAAAGTGATTTCCTCTCCAGCAATCCAATAAGCAAGATGACTAATGAGGCTCTACGTACACAATGCACTCTTCAGTCTATCACAGACTATACCTCTGGTCCTAGAATTAAAATGCAACTGAACTGTCCCCCTTTATTAATTACTTTAGGGGATTAATGCATTTACAGAAATACTGACTGTCACAACGTCCCTTCTCCACTCATTTTCCTCTTTACTACCTACCATCACAGTCTGATCCTAACCTTCTTTATGTCACGCCATGAGAACAGTGCCAAGTTCCCTACATGCTCAAATCTCTGCTACTGAGCTCCAAAACCTGTCTCAGCACAACTCTGTTTCACGGGGTTTCTTTCATTCTCTGTGCCTTGTATACTAGGGGACTGCTCTCCACTGCACTGACCGCTCAAGCTGCAGTAAGCACCAGGCCTTACGTAGCTTGTTTAGTCATCCATTTGTGATTGCATGATACCTCTTCCAGAGACTCTTTGCCAGGAGACAACTTGCTAAAGCATGTCTCAGGAGCTTTAAAAAATCTGGTTAGTTGCTGTAGGGCATCTCATAGGAACCCACAGCATGTTCATAGCATGCAACCCCCACCTAGTTCAAGGTCACTTTTTCAAGACCTGGTGGAAGAACTACAGTAGGCTGTGACTGCTCTCGTGGTCCCTAGGGTCGCTCTCGTGGTCCCTAGGGTCGCTCTCGTGGTCCCTAGGGTCTGTTTTTCTCTCGGAAGTGCAGAGTGCTTTCTCCTGTCCCAGGCTGTGCAGTGCTGCTGTATTCTGCCTGGGAGAGAGGATACAAGCAAACAAAGCATAGGACATAAGAAATGTCACAGAGGTAACCTGGGTAGACTGAGACAACCTCCTTGCCAGCCAATCCAATGCAATCTGAAGCGGTAAGCACATTAGAAGTGCTATTTGCCAACCAGAGTGAAGCCCTCAGGGCATGTAAGCTACACATAAGAGTATCTGCAAGCCCATAAAGAAATACATTATCCAATAGGCACTAAACATCCCTATGCTTCACTAGGCATGTGCAGAGGAAGAAATAGGTCAAAACACACCCAGCTGAAGAGCACGGCAAGGAAAACAGCAGGAAGGAGAAGGGGAAACAGTTTGCAAAATTATGGAAAATGAGTCCTGAGTTAGTGGTTTTCATCAGATCAAAAGCAACATTAAACTGCAGATTCCTCCCCTCCACTTGTTACCTGGTTTCCAGCTGTCAAGTTTCCCACTTGTCCCTCCCATTCTTAAAATGGATGACAGTATACTGGCATGGTTCCACCTCTACATGCATCCAGAGGTAACCCAAAGTGCATCTTCACAGCACTGAAAGCAGCCCTTCCCGCAGGAAAAGGGGACAAGAGTCAGTGCGTCCTCTCCTGTTAGGAAACAAACCTCTCAAGACCCAGGTCATGCACCCATCTGAGAGGGACATGGTAGCACCCTCTCTGTAGCTCACAGGCACACAGTGAACTCTGTTCACAGAGGATGCTGGCTGTGGTATCCGGCATGACAAAGAATGGGAGGAGAGAGGTGAGGTGGTGCACAGGAGGGAGTAACCAGCTGGGGGAAGCAGAGGGAGAAGGCAGTCAGCTTCTGGGACACAGCCCAGGTGCTAAATGCAGACGGGCTCTGAGCTGAGAACAAGAAGTCCTTGAACCTGGGGCTCCGGTTCCCTACCCGCTTTAGCCTTGTGTACTCAGATGACTGACATAAGCCTCTTTTGGAAGATGAAATACCTGTTCCTTTTATGATTCCTACAGTAGTATGCCAGGACTCACTGCGCCTCGTCTCCTTTCCAAGGACAGGCCAGCATGTGAAATACCTTTGCAATTTTAAGCACAGCTTAATGCCCAGTTTCCTTCTGTGCATTTTTTTAAAGATGTCTCTGTTATTCCCATAGACTCCCCATTGCCCAGCCTATCATTCCAGCCTCCAGATTCCCAACTTTCTGTGTCCTGCTGGCTTCACCTGTATAGCTGAGTCATTATTACAAACACTGTGGCAGGTACTGCAGGTCTGAGATATACAACCTCTCAGCTTCAGACTCTTCTTTGGCCAGTTTTAACTGGCTTAGATTCCTTTACTGGTTTGCAGCAGCAGTTTTTCCACCAGGTCCTCTTCAGATTGTGTCTGTGCTTGAAATATGATGCAGTAAGAGAAGACACAGAACAAGGTTATAAAAGCGATCGAGTAGCTGTGATTAGACTCCAAGGAGGGTGAGAAGGCCAGGTGAGCCATTATAAGTCAGGAATGGTATAACAGAAGCTGCTTAGCAACCTTGTCATACATGAACAGCAGGCTAATTTCAATAAGAGACAGACAGGCTGAGAAGGAGGAGAGTGCTTTGCATGTTTCTTAGATTCAAGAGTTCAAGCTGCACCCAGTCTTGGATGTAGGTGCAACAGCTGGGAATATTTTAAATGCATTTCTTCCCAAGACTGACTTACCCACTTACAACTTTTGCTAGATAATGACCATTGCTACAGGCCAAACAGTCACTTGCGACAGGTTGGAAGAATCAAGCTGGTACCCCCATGAAATAGAGCTAGTGGTGTGGGAGAGGAAATCCTTCCTTCACAGCACTCCAGGTTAACAAAGCAGCCCTACAGCAGAAAAGGCTATCTTGGTCTCCATAACCCAGGAAAACAATAGCTCGTGGAGTGGACTTTGCTATTTTACTGCTCTCCTCCTGTTCCAAATGGAAGCCATATCTGACCTGTGCAAATATGACCAATAGGCCAATATCCAAGATATTTGCAATCTTACCACATTACTTCAGTACTTAGCCATTTCATCCAGACATGTGGAAAACATCAACTGATCTTTGTAAGGGATTAAAAAATAAACCATCTGTCACTCAACTCATCATTATCTAACTCATCATAAAATTCCCCATTGTACTTGAACAGGAAGCTCCACTTCAGCAGCCCAGACCACCTGCTCAGAGCCTTTGTTTTTTGGTGGGTACTTGTTTCTGATTCAGACCCTCATTGAAATCTGGCTTTTCTGGTTTGCAGCTAAAATGTAATGGTGCAAGAAGAGTTCTGTCACTGAAATGTTATTATAGAAACACTACTGGGAATTGTGCCAAGGTCAACTTCAACTTCCCAGATACTATTTGGGAAACAAATACTTCTAATAGTAAACTTGGGCCCAGCTAGCCGTGTGTACAATAGCTGCCACATTTCTTCTCAGTAGTCGACACAGAAACAACCCAAAGTTAGTAAGTAATGAAGATACTCAAAAAAGCTGGTCACAGAAAACAGTATGGGGTTGAGTTCTCAGCAACTGATTCCATTTACGTTGAACAGAATGACAAACAGAAGCAGATTGGTAACTAGATTTTTCAACTTCAGAAGGGAAAACTGTAAAATTAAGGAATATCATTAGTGAATTTACCTGGACTGAAGAGCTGAGAGACTTGAATGTGGAGGAAGACTAGAATATATCTAGATCAAAGGTATAAAAACTATTCCATGTATATATCCAAGCAAAAGAAAAATCTTCTTGGGAAGCACTTTAGGCCTGAATAGGCAGGTGGAAAAGAAAACACCATGAAGAGTTTCTTAGGAGTCACAAATAGTAATCAGTCCTGGTCAGTAAAGATATGGTGTAGAGAGAGAGATGCATAGGATTGCGGCTGGATTTGTCAGAAGTCCAATGAGCTAGGACATGCAAAAGATGATTAACGTAAACAACAAATAAATCTTCAGCCATTCACAGAAAAGGAGAACAAGCCTTAGGTAAGACAGTATTTCTCTGCTGGAGGTAGGGAAGCACTGATTCAGGTGTACCAAATTCTGGTGTTTCCCCCAGAACACAGCATACAATTTGGGTTCTCACACTTGAGAAGAAAACAGTTCTGGAGAAGATGCAGAGAAGGGTTACACTGAGAATGGCTAGCCTGTCAGCTTGTGAGAGCAGCCAAACAATGCTGGCAGGAGAACAAAGGGGTAGAGACTGGCTGCAAATTTAATGAATTCCTTGCTATAGCAGAAGCCTGGAGACTTGGTGCCCTTGGTCCGCAGCACATTATCCTTTAGCTCTCTGGCCTTATCCTAGAAGCCTTATGTTTGTTGTAAAGCATTGGCACAATATAAATTGGTGGAGTATGAAGGAGATGTTTCATGGACATTTTGAACAAGAAACTTGCCATGCAAAGTCGCATGGCTGTGCCACAGACCTTCCTAGCCCCTGAACACTGCAGCTCTTTTGGTGCGAAATCTCTCCTCCTTTCTTCACATCTGCTCCCATAAAGAACTCCACCCCATCAACATCACCCTCAGGTCTGGCAGCCATTGCCTTTGCTCTTGCTAGAGAAAACATCCCCTTTTTGGGAAACCCACTTGTACCCACCTTTTTGGGGGAACTCCTTGTCCTAAAAGGCATGGGCATTCCTCTAGCCTTTTCCCACCTTGTGGAATGAAGCCTACTTAAGTATGCCAGCCAAGAATCAGAGTCTGGGGCTCTTTCCTCTCTCACACCTACAAAGAACAAGACAACTACCCTTCTGGATACTTAAAAATGCCCACGTGCTTATTACATGTAGTTACTTATGGTAGAAAGAGGACTGAATCAGATGATGACAGTGGTTTTTCTGGTCCTGGTGAGCACTTCCTAACAGTGAGACTGGAAGTTGCAGAAAACCATAAGAATAATCATAGGTGAAGTTTACACGATGCAAGAGGGGGCAAGAAGCCCTGCTAATTTCCTGTCGATTGGCATAAAAAAATCTGAAGCAGGTACCTGCACTCTTGGCAGATGGGTCTCAGCATGCCTTGCATCCTGTCTTTTCCTCCATGGTATTTTTGTTTATGCTCTGGATCAGCATTTTAAGCAGGAAAATGATGGTGACCCACTTGAAGTCAATGAAAACAAAAAACATCCAGCAATTCAGGATACAATAAAAAGGTGATGTCCCCAGTCCAGACTCTCAGCGGTGCTTGGCAAAACTGTGCTCTACAAATAATTTAAATGAGCCTTTAGCTCAGCAGAGGAGTCTTGCCTGCTCAGTCAGCTCTCACTGGGTAAAGGCTAACAGCGCTGGCAGCAGCTTTTAGGCAGCTCAGATAGTCCCTTCCCCCTGCACTGACCTTGGCACACATTTGAACTAGACTCTACCAACTATACTGCAGGCATATTTTAACCTTGATCCTTAACTAAATGTGGACTCTTCTGGCAGCAGAGGTGAATCTGGAACACTCAGAACTGGGTTCTAATCTCCATGGAGATATCCGTTTGGAAAACAGAACAATGGGATCGAAGTAAGACGGTTCTTTTGTCATTAACAGTTATCTCCTTCAACTAACAGAAAAGTTCAGGGAGCAGCTCTCCTCCCCCGCAGTTGCCTATGCAGGGAGCACAGGGTCAGGTTACTCTTCAGAGCCTGTTTTAGGAGCTACCTTGGAAGCAGCCTCACCAGCATTCACTTAGTACGACTGGCACAATGATGCCACTGAGGCTTCATAGTCTTGTTACAGAAACCATGATGCTCTACTTGGTTTTATTTAGCTGCAAGAGAGATTTAGAAAACAGATAAGTGTATCTGCCACAACATACTATGCAAGCATAGAGGTAAGTGGGTGAAAATTCAGAGTGAGATTCTTCCCACATCATCGGCATCATTTAAAGCCCTGTGACTCCTTCTTCCCTTAAAAGCATGGAAGGGCTAAGTCAGAATGTCCACAAACACAAAAAAAATAGTATTCTTTTGTAACTGGCCAGTGTTTGTAGTGATCTAGCTGAGAAAAGGCTGCAAACGTGCAACTTACAGAAGTATGATAAGAATTAAGTAACTTTCAGTTATGTTTCTCTCTCCTTGCATAGCTGATCATTTCCCATGCTTTTGAGTTGGTCATTGAACTTGGTATGACCATGTAGAAGTATCTGTTATCCAGCAAGCACAAAGGAGGCCCAGCTGCCACTGCAACACAAGCAGTGAACCAAATGTTGCTTTCTAGTTATGCCTATATAAATGTAGATTTCATGTCACTAAACCAACTTTTATTGAAATCCATACAGCTAGGGGCAGAATCCATCTCACTGCCTATTTCCGCAAACATTTTTTTATTCTCTACTGCAGATTCCCTCTTTTTTTTTCCTTTTTTAATTTTAGTAATTAGGAAGCTCAGTTTTTCAAAAGGCCTTTTCACTTTCTTGTAAATATAACTGACCCAGACATGATTCTTGCCGTGCAGCATACAGTAAGAGGGAGAAGGTAGTTACAGAATTAAACTACCTGGGACAACCAACCTCGCTTTGCCAGGTTAGCTGTCCCGTGAGCTAGAGCGATTTGGGTAACACAGCATCTGGGAGGGTCAGAAGCCTCTATGCAAATCAACTCTAATGTACACACATAATAGTTTTTTCAAAATAATTCTACTTAAGTAAATAGCTCAGTTAAGGATTTGCCAGTACAGTGCTCAGTAGGAGCTGATAGGAAGTACCCTTGTATCCCCAGAGCAAAGAAAGACAATCCTGATGGACTGCTGCCTGTAAATTTTGTCTAAACATTTACAGCTGAATTGAGAAACCAGAGGACTCCTTATAAAGTGAACAGCTCCCTTAGGTGACAGAAAGATTGATCTAAAGTCAACAGCAGAGGCCCAGTCCTGCACGTGGATATAACTCCTCCAACATTATAGCATCATGAACATGAAGAACAAATACAGTAATTACTCCAGAGCTACCGTGCCACTGTTGTTGACAAGCAATCATGAACAGTGATTTACGATAGCGAAATTTGAAAGCAGAAACTGAAACATGGATTGTGCAAGTGAAAAGGTGTACTTTATTGGGAAGAAGGATCCTGCAGTGTTTCCAGAAGAGTCAAATAGCATACCGGCTACTAACAGTTGCAGTAGTTACATGCCCTGCATATTTTAATAGATGCAAAGGTGGTCTTTGCAGAAGTCACATCAAGCACTAAAGTAGTATTTTCAGAAAGGACTCATAAGATTTTTACCTTTTCCAGATGGAGCTTCTCTGCCTTTACTCTTTCCAGTGTTTCCAGTTGTTCTTCTAACCAAAAGCTGTTCTTCCAGAACAGATTCATCCACTTCTGTCTCTGCTTGTGAAGGGACAGTGTTTCAGCATGTGTGGTAGGTAACACAGCCTGCTTTCTGAACAGGCTTGCTTTTGTCTAAAATGCCTGCAAGATGGGTGATTAGTAAAATTTCCTTATCAACCTAAATATCACTTGTCACTTAGCTTACCAGATATTATTAGAGTGTTCTCTTGAAATTTATGAAAGCATCTTCCAGTGTTAAGAATCTTCCACGAAATGAACACAACAATGCTGTAATGTGCCACTCTGAGTGGAAAAATTTTGCTTTCTAAGAACAAAAAAGGTGGCCTGTTTGCCACCTTCAAAACATACGCCTGGCTGTGTCTTAAACCAAGACACCAAACTGCTGCCACATAAGCAGTGACATATATCTGGATTTTTCAGGTCTTTCAGACCAGTAGACAAACAGAGAAAGGAGACTGGACTACATGAAGGGAAACAAAAAGGGTGGCTTAAAAATATTAGACAAACAAAACAAAATTTTTGGAAAGGGTTGGGTTTTATTTTGACATTGCACAGGTTTCACTTGTTTTGGGGTTTTTTTTAATCAAATATTAAGTGTTTTTTGACAATAACTTCTGCCTATGTCCAAAATGCCATAAAAAAAGAGTTTGAGTCAACACTGCAGTTCAGACACATCATTGGTCCAGATCAGTCTTCAGTTGCTGGGATCTATGGGTCCTGTGGACAACTGTCAGATGACTCTGAAAGCATTTCAGAGTTTAGCAATAAGATCAAGCTGTGGCTATAAAACTGAGGAAAGGTGTCAGTACTGTTTTAAGTCAGTGTAGATGTGATGTCACTGTGAGACATCATGAGGCAGAAATTTAATGTGAGAATTATATTAGCTGCATCTGATTTTGCAGCCAGTCACTACTGGCAACTTTCCCTGGGATGTTCAGTCATTGTTATACAGACCACTTGCTTTTCCTCATCTACAGTTACAGTTGTTAGGGAACTTTTAATGAATACATTTTAAATCAAATACAAAAGGCACTTTTCCCTTGGGATCCTGCTTGAACTCTTGCTGCTTTACTCACTGAGCTCCTCAGAAGCTCAGTAGACAGACTCAGGGGAGTGTTTCTGTTGTCTTGGCTCACAGACAGCCTATGAAGCAGATTTGTTTCTTCTAAAGTCAGAAATATCAGGAGCTTTACAGATCCTGGCAGCCCTCTCAGGAAGGATTTTCATATTCCTTGCCCCAGTAGTCTAGAAATCACAGATGCTCCCCTCCATCTCCTGCCATCCCACTGCATGAAAGGGAATAAGGAAGTCCCAGCTTCTGTGGCAAACCCAGGGGCTTTTGAAATTGGAAGCCTGCACTCTCTTAATCTGCCTCAGTCCTAATTTGTTGAAATTGGCAAACCAACATTTTTCAGATTGCTGTTCTGTGGGGAGCTTCATAATTATCTTTCACTGCAGTTTGGAATGAAAGCAGAATTGCAGAATTTGCTGATTTGCAAATCTCTTTCTGCCCCCGGTTTGGGAAGTGTCAGAATTATGTCTTTGGAAGGACAACTGGCAAACACAAGCTTGAAACACAAGTAATTAATAATTGTCTGAAGATATTACAGTGGCTAGTTTGAAGAGGAAAAGCCTCTGAGAGATTAAAACATATGCATTTCAAAAAATGTCCTTAACTTTTGCCTTGAGAATAGAAGAGATTTAAAGATAAAAACAATATTAAAACTATAGTGGAAAAAAAGTATGTGGAGAGTTGCAAAAGTATATCTAGTATGATCACTGTTACAGCACAATTCACTTCACCACTTCAGCATTTCTGAAGATGCAATATTTGGCTGTTGAGCTGATTAAACTGAGTAAACCCAGCTTTCCCTAAAGAACAGGAAGAGGAGAAAGCAAACCAACAAAAAAACCAACCCATACTTTTGCCTACGAAATAATTTCTTACTCACATACCATGAACCAGAATACAGTGAGCCTCAATTAGATTATTTTATCTACCAGCATCTTTAAGACAAAGTCAAAGGCAACAAAGGGACAGTCAAGATGATCTAAATGATGGGCAAAAAACCAGAATGCAGATCTGACCATTCTGATATTTGTGGTCTAAAACAATCCTACTCCCATGCATGTGGTTAAATTCTATACTGTGGACTTAAAACAACCTTTTCTTTGTTTTTTTTTCATTCAAAGCAAAAAAATTAAGGATGAAAGATGCTCCACTTATCTGATTAGTACATTTTATAGTTATGCCTGCAGGAAAGGAAAAGAAAATGTAATTGCCAATGTAAAAAAGAGAAATAATCCATGGTTGGGATCCCGTCCATGGACCTTTCTTCTCCCCTTAGTTGATAAAGCAGTTGTGATTGCTATTAGTTCTTACTTTCAACTAAACAAGCTACTTCTTTTGGAAGAATTGTTTGTGCTTACTACACGTTTACCATATTTCCTTGCAGGTTTCACCTATGCAGGATGGTCAGATTCACATTTACTAATACTTGGATTGATCGGTGTTTTTAACTATGGTAAGAAAAGCTTTTTCAAATGGGAAGAAAATATTCATGCTATTCTAGTGTTAAACAAACACACCCCCCCCCCACTTATTCAGACTTAGAACAGAATTTTTTTGCTATGCCTGGAGGCTCAGCTGCATCTAATGGTTTATCTTGCTACATGTTTTATCCCTGAACACAATATGGTCAATTGTCAATATCAAATCTGCCAATAATTTATCTTGTAACAAGCAGAACACCCAAACTTAATTATTAGAAACAATAGCACATTTGTAGACTAATGAAGTACGTTTGATTAGTTTATCTGTTTATCCTGTTCTTCAGCTGCCTTCAAGGAAATCTTGATACTGTAAGTTTGCTCATTTGTAATTACTGCTGTTTTGCAGAAAAAAATTACAGGTGGATTTGCAGCATCTTTGTTCAAAATTGGTTTTAGATGTCTTATATGAATGTAATCACCAAGAAAGAAACAAAACCCCCCAAAACTAAGGGAGGCAAGCTCAATACATAGTTAAGAGTTTTGCTCAAAAATGGACCTTGACTGTCTACAGTAATGTAACAGTTGCCCTGGTAAGTCACTTGTGATAACATGTGAAACATTTTGTGGTGTGCAAGCAGGCATGGGTATGTGTTGGAGTGGAGAGATGCCAAATAACAAGGAGCTCCCCAGTGAAACTTTGAATTGGGAAATTATATGACTCAGATTTTCAAGAATTCCAAACAACTGTAGAAACATGTTCCTGGGGTGACCTCGTAAGTGTTTGTCACAGTCTGTCAAAGTCCCCTTCGCTCTTCAAGAAGGAAATAACTGGAATACATTGTTAATACAGATAGCTACACAAATAATCAACTATTCATTGCTTGAATTACCCAATGAGTGTAAAGTTGCACTGATGGTTTCTTCAAATGAAAACGCCTTCAGGAAACAAGAGCCGTCTGGTCTGTGCCACTTGACCCAACTGGCTTCTAATACCAGTAGTGAGAAGTCCATAAAGTTTCGAACACCATTTCCATAGCTCTAGAAGCTTTCAGTGTGCTCTTATCAGATGTCCCCACACACCCCTCCTCAGGAAAGGAGGAACTGGCAGTGAACTGAAAAAAAAAAGAAGCCAACCAGAAGAGTCTGTTTCTCTACCACAGCCTTGGTACATTGCCTAGCCAGCACAGCTTCACATCCCAGGTATTTCTGTTCAAACTTGGATCTCCCACTACTGGCCAAAGTTTAAAGGAACTAACTGGTGTTAAATCTGAAACTCAAGTTTCCTGGGTATTAACATTCTCCCTCTGTCTGTGGAGTGGAAGCTCTGAAGGTTTCTACACAGTAAGTGGCCACCTTTAAAAAACAGTTACAGCTGCCTGGAAAAGCCTTAAGCTTTTATTGATCCATTTTATCCACTGGATCATGCTTTAGCTCTGCAAAACCACAGGACACAATCAACTACACACACATAAGGAACCACATGCATACACCCACTATTTCCTCTCCTCCTTCTATTATGGCCATTTGGGGTTTTAAATCAGACTCATGATTAAGGTAAAGCTGGTATGCCACAAATTTCTCAGCAGTTGAAGGTAAAGCCAACAGAGAAGTCTAGTAAAGCTATTCTAGTCCAGCATTTCCAGAAATGAAGAGCTATACTCACTATAGCACCAATTTGTTCCAATTTCTGTTGTCTGTATTTAATCCTACGTGAGCTGCAACCTACCTCTAATCTTGGGTGACTATTTTCCCTGTGGATGGTCTTTCAGTAGTCCTGTTCTCTTCCTCTCACCACACTTCCTCCTCTCTGCTCTGAAGCACACCCATTCTCATACTTCAGTTTTTCTTTTTTAGGCATCTTATCTTTCAGTATCCTCTCACCATTTTTTTAACCCTATGAAAAGAATAACATGTTATAAGAATTGGACAGAAACCAGAAAAAATATGCTTGATAAGTTCAGCTTTGGTGCTCCAGCTGCCAAAGGGTAGTCAGTCCATGGGACCTGGCTAGAGCCAATCCAAATTAACTACCTTGAAAAAGCATATAGTGTAGACACTGGTCCTTTAGCACTGATTAGCTCCACAAATCAATTCCTATTGCGTGGTGCTCCTAACTAAATAGACATAGCCATAGTCACCTTGAGGTAAGATAGATCCATATATGCAGAAGCATGCAAGTACTGCCTCCATAACTTCCTTTTAGTGAGGACAACAAGGCCTCATCGCCTCCATTGTTTGGAGTTCTTCCAGTCTTTTATTAATAAGTGTTTCAAGAACTGGCAATTCATTTAATTCCCTTTTATTTCAAAAGTGATTTTCACTGAAACAGTATTTGAAAATTGGCAGCCAGCAAGGCTTGTACAGACTCACTTCTGTGAGTCAGTGAGTAGAAAATATGGGTTGCTGTGCCCCTCCAAGCACTTCTTGCTGGAAAAGAAGCATATGACTATAGCACACTCTTGTTTTTCTTACCAGATAAAATTTCCAGTTGATTTCATAAGCATCTCCTTCCTCTGCTTTGTAGGCTTTTGAAACTGAGAGGACAAATGCCCCTTTTTCAGTTAACGTGCAAATAGAGGATAGCATGAAAATAAGGCTTCTAGTGTTCAAACATAATTATCACATGCATGTTTGAGCAATATGGTTAAGTATCACACAAAAGGAGACTCTAGAGCGATTTCTTTCTTAGTTGGGTTTGTGTGTGTTTGGGTTTGCCTTGTTTATTTTTTAAATTATTATTTTGCTGTTATATTTCTCATTGTTGCTTACAAAGTTTCATTAGGGTTTGCAATCATGAGAATTTTACAGAGTCCCTTCCAGCTACAGGTGCTATTCCTGCAGTATCCTGTAATACCATTCAGAACGTTTCTAGTCAGTGAAACATAAGTATCGATAAGTTATTTCATCCACACAATATTCCCAGAGATACTTTGCCATTATGAAATATTTCATTGTAACGTTGGACATTCTACAGTAGGCATTAAGTCAGGAAGATTCCCAGCTCCTGAAGGAATGGCCCAAACACATCTCCTCTAATTGTAATATTTGAAGTCTTACAAAAGGTACCAAACACAGCATTGCTTCTGCAAAAACACTGAAAATTTACCTTTAGGTAGCAAACTGTTCCCAAGACCTATGACTGAGAAAGAGATGTGGTTTTGCACAATTCACAATTGTTCCAATCTTTTATCGTTTTTTCTGGCATTCTTTGTGTCTTGATCAGTGTAACTTTCCTCAAAGCCTGAATGGGAAAGAATGAATTCTTTATGACAGATTAGTTCTCCACCTTCTGTTAAAAATTTACCTGGGATACAGGCTACTTTCTGCTGGCATTAAAAATAATACGGTTATCTTTTGCTTATTCTTCCCATTGCAGAGGATAGATTATGCCAAATAGGCTCAGCAGTCAGTAAGGTCCCTTTGTCACTTCAGATTGCTTGTGAGAGCTAGCGTTATGTATCAATAAATGCTCCCAGATTAGGCTATGCCTAGGAGTGTAGGCATCCTCAGGCTTGGACCTGAATTCTGCTTACCAAAAGGGACAGCTTAGCCCTATCTACTGAGCCTGAGTATCTGAAAAGTTGCAGACGCAGCCACAAACTGGTCATGAAAGTCACACAGGCTCAAGAATAAGACAACCTCCTCTCTCCCTTATACAGGGCTTTTCCCTGACTTACACAAACACATAGGGGTGAAAAGTGACCAGATCACCTTGCATTCTAGTCCTTGCTTTGCTGGGGGCTCTGATTTTACCTCAAGAAAGTTATGTCACTCTGATTTCAGGTCTCCCCATCCAGTTTTACTGCAGCCTTCTCTACCATGCTAGCTGCTTTTCTAATTACTATTCTTATACTATAATTACTACTATTCTAATTTCCTTTTGTCCAGAAGGAACTAAAGCAAACCCCAAACCCCATACCCAAACCCAAGGAGGATCTTAACTCAGATTAAGACAGCCATTATGCCAGTGTAACTCGTGCCAGCTGCAGTAAAGTTTACAGATAAAACCATAGTTAAACAAAAGAAGCTTACCCCAAGTTCTACCTGGAATTGCTCTGTCCTCACTGTTATTTTAGGTGAGTGCCAACATAATTTCATCACATGCAACATTCTGGTGTATAAGTGTATCTTGTATCTTTTGGGAAACAATAATAGGATGATGTAGGCACACAAATTTCAGTTCAGTAAGGAGAAATAGGTTAAGGTATATTAGTCTAATTAATCTTCTATAGTCTGATTTGGTTTAAGCTGTGCACTGGGGAATGGAAAGAAAGTGTAGATATAGTCATGGTACTCCTTTTCTATATAAATAAGGCTCACGTGCCTCCAGGTCCCAACCTTGAACTCAGAACTTCAGCACTTTTGAGTATGTGGCCACTGGCTTGACAGATTGTAGACCTGCTGTGAAGTCCACATAAGCTAACTTGCCCTGTGCAAGGCCCAGTGGAGAGGAGAGTCTGACAGAGGTTTTGCATTTTACATTTAAGAATGTGTGGCTTTTAGGCTACATTGAGGCCATCAATGAGATTCTGGAATCAGTTCACTCAAACTCTGTTCTGAATGTCATGTTGCTGCTCACAGAGGATTAGCCATCAAGATTAGATTAAAGGAGGATGCTTACCTTCTGTAATTCTTTACGGCTCTCAGCAACATTCACCTTTATACTTCCAGTGTCATGAGAGTGCCTGAATCATGGCTGCTCTTTGCAAGCCCTGCTTTGACACACCTGTAGCCCCCTCAGAGAAACATGGGCATGCCATTAAGGAAGCATTCATTCTCACACAAGCATGCTTATCTAAGAAGTGGTTTACCCCCTCATGCAGCAAAATGTGATCTCCCTATGGCTATACAGAAGATTCACTATCATTCTCTGAAAACACAGCAACAAGAGGGTCTATCCACATTCTTAGTAAGAATCACCAGAAATACCATCTTTCTCTGGTGCCGAAAAGCAATTCAAAAGGACAATAATGTTACTCCATGTCACTAAATAATGTAATATCTGGTGTTTCTTCCTGAAGGTTAACTCAAGCAATCCCATGACTACAGATGACCTTCAACTCCCTTGATAAAAGTAGTCTTTCATCAGCCTGGTTACAGATCCAGAACCAAAAAAATCTGAGCCCCTGAGCAAGACAGCAAATAGAGATGCACCCCAAGTTATTATATAAATGAACCTTGTGACTTTGAGTCATCTTTGAACAGTTGGCTTGGGCAACAATGCATCCCCTAATCATCTTTCCTTGTGCTTTGCTGATAATCAGTGTCCAATCAAAAATTTTACTGAATAGGCAATATAATTTTAAGAGAATTGTACGGAAAATATTGTACCTTCTGGCATGTTTGCACAGGACATCACAGAAATCCTCATTTCCAATTGCACACGGCAGAGTTACAATGCCTGATCACAGAATCAACTAGGTTGGAAAATACCTTTTAAGATCATCAAGTTCAACCATTACCCCAGCACTGCCAAGTCCACCACAAACCATGTCATCGAGGGCCTCATCTACATGGTTTTTGAACACTTCCAGGGATGGTGATTCCACCACTGCCCTGGGCAGCCTGTTCCAATGCCTGAGCACTCTCTTTGTGAAGAAATTTTTCCTAATACCCAGTCTAACCCCCTCTCCCCCATACAGCTTGAGGCCATTACTTCTTGTCCTATTGCTTGTCACTTGGGAGAAGAGACCAACCCCCACCTCATTACAACCTCCTTTCAGGTAGTTGTACAGATGTTTCATTTACTCAAATGGCATTTACATCAGGTATCTTTTTTCCATCTTACTGTTTTTATTTTACTTTGTGGGGAACTGCTGTCTGTAGAACAGAGCAGCTACTACAATGGCTGGTCTGCTGCTCAATTAATGAAGACTGAGTTCTAAAGACTGAATTCCTACAATCAGCTCTGCAAGATTTGAAACATGGCTCTCATGAGATCAGAAGCAGACAAACTATATCCCTTAGTTATGACTACTATTAATATCTAGAGTATTGCATAGGTCATAAGACACTCAGATCCAAACGCCTGTAATATTACACACTACCTAAATGCAGAACAGGAAGACTGGCTGAGTCCCCAGAGTGCTTACTACCTAATGATTCAAGCAGTCATTTTTAGATACTCAAGTTGAATCACATTATGCTAGTTTTCAGAAGTCCCAAGAGGAAGTAGCTCTCAGCAGGAAGAACCAGACTGCAGCTCCTCAGCACCCTTCAAAGACGAGGCTTAAGAAGCAAACAAACTCTATGTAAGACCCTGTGGCCAGCATTTCTGATTGGCAATGTTTTTCTACAGCATTGTGGTCTGCCAGCAGGAAGCTAAGCTATTTTAATAGGACCCAGCACACAGCAAATCTCCCAGATATGGAAGCTTATAGCATTAGCAAAAGTTCTGAGAAAACTGGTAATTGTAATGTGATGCAGAACTCACCTGCATTCTCTAAAGGGTTCATTTATCATTGCTCAGTGTTTTACAGTTAGTATAACTTGAATGACATGCCTCAAGAAGACTAATAAAAAAATCTGAATGATGAATTTATTCTCATCTAAAGCACCCCAGAATGTTATAATAAAAAACCAGGACCCATGAGTACAAAAAAAAATTAAAAAAATAAGGGCACAAAGCAGCATGAGTCCAAAACTGCTGCTATTTAATTTCATGCCAGCACTAAGCAGTGCAACAATATGCAAAAAGTTGGAGTGAAGGGTTTTTACCAGCTCTGCAGAACATAATGTATCAAGCAGAGAGTATCTGGTACAGATCGGTACAAACTCACTTCTTAAGGGGAAGACAGGCGATTACCACTATTTCCCAAGGGAATATCAAGGGCATCAATAAACCTGAAGTCCTGAAATCTTACTCAGTGCCTAACACAGTCCTATTTTGTCACTGAAGTCAACTAGGACTTCTTTTCCGTTGAAAGACAAGTTTAACAGATGAAAACCAGCTACGTAATCCCTCTGTTCCTTCAATAAGACTTTTATAAGGATTTGCAAAGAGATGTTCGGGCTCCACTCTCCTGTATAATCCCATGCTGTCTGGAACCTACTGGAGGCTTTGAATTCTGTTACTGAATTTGTGTCCTTTCTTTCAGTTAGGACTCCAAGCCTATCTGAGATTGTGTTCCAAGACTTAATTTTAATTTTTCATGTACACAGAAAAGAGGCCAGCATTTCTTGTTTAAATGCTGGGTATTTTGCTTCTGGTTTTAGTAAAGCTAATTATTCAGTATGTTTAGTGGGTCTATTTTAACCTCAGATATCCCATGTACTCACCTACTTATGCATTTCAATCACTCACATTACAGTGCCAGCATAACACTGTTTGCAGTACAGGCATGTGAATTGGTTGTCTTCTGCAACTGATACTTCTTCACAGGTGCTCAGCAAACACGGCAATCGAAGAACTGGAGTTTACATGAGGGTCTAAATGCCTTGCCAAAGAGTCTTTGGAAGGTATGCTTTTTCAGCAAGTGTACCTAACTTGCTTCCGTATACTCTAAGTTATGCATTCAAGGTTTTAAAAACAGAGGTCACAAAGCACAATAACTCCTGTACGGAATTAGCTAACTAGGTTGTCACTCAGCCACACAGATTTTGACACTAACAAGTGGGAAGCTTTGATTTTCTTCTCTCTGCCAGTGCTACTACTTTGTCAGCTCTCCTTAGCACTCTAATTAGTTACCCTGTGGTATTGTTTAAACAAAAAGTCAAGTTGATCTTCAACAGAAAAAAAAAAGTCACTAGGTATACAGTTAACAAGCAAATATATCTTACAATTTCCTTTGATGAAAGTAACCAGTGCTTTATAATTAAGAGAAGGTTATGTTAGAAAGCAGTTGCGGTTTAAGTAACATTAATGTTGCCAGCGACATTTCCCTAAATACATCTGGCTTCCTCTGCAAATGTGCCATGGATTTAACAAGCTTTGTGCCCCCCAAGCTTTCCAGAACCTGTATCTTCATTTTCACAGGAAAGAGGCAGTGTGCGTTGCTTCTCCATGTATTTGGTCTGTCACCTTCCCTCTATTTCAGTGTTCTTTCAGGCTTTTCCAAATGAGCAGAGATGGAGAAGGAATCAAAATAACCAGCTGGATGTTTTCTCCTGTTTAGATTTATCCTTACTTGACTAACAAGTGGAAAATGCACCCCAATTTCTATTTGTGGCTTCAATTGCCTATGTGATATAGAATGTGACTTCTAACATATCTGGTGCAAATGCAACAACATATGTGGGTCTTTTAAGCACCCTAAAGAGTCAATCAGCTTTCAAAGTAAGACACAGCCACAGGTGAGTCCCAGCTGGCAGACATAAATACCCCAAAGACCAAGGAAATGTAAGAAAGAGAAGCTTGGAAGCAGCTCTGAGGTCAATACTTCCTCCTCTGCACCCTTTTCCTGTCACCACAGAAAAGCACAACTGTCTGACATGAAGGAGAAAAGTGGTTTTCAGCCACCCCATTCTTGACAGAAATCAGAGACTGATTCTGTGATGTTTGTGCCTGAGTTTGGACACTTGAGGAGTGGGAGGCACCAGCAAAGTATAGCACCATTCAGAAGGGCCTTTCACTATGAACCTTCTGCTTTCTGTTTCTGGCAAGTATCCTAGATTTTGTAATTTAATATCCCTGCCAAAAGCACTGGAAACATTTGAGATTATACTCATATGATTAAGGACAAACTGTGGATTACATTCTTGGCATTGGTCTACACTGGAAGCCTGCATTTTTCTTGCTGTTCCTGAATATTTGTGAGCTAACCAAATAAGACTATAGCAGAATCAAGAACTTCTTCTCAAACCATCCCAGGATCTAACACAATCCTGCTCTTAGTCTAGGGAAAGTGTTTAGGTCCATCAGATGCATTTATGCTCATTAACCTTGCATATTAACAAAGTGAGAACAGGTTGTGGTGTGGCTGAGGACATGACTTCTACATTTTTTTCTGCACATTAGAAATGTGTGCTCAGCCGCGAATCCTACTCCTGTTTTACACATGTAGGAGGTTGGTAACATAAGGACAGCAACAGCGAATCAGACCAAATCTATAAAAAGCCAGACTCCCTCCTCTGACAGGGGCCAATAATGGGTACTTTGGAAAGGAGTACAAAAAACAGGGAAAGAGTGACTCTTCCTCTAATACACCCTAGTGAGATCTGGTCATTTGCTGTTCAAGAACAGCCAGAGCAAGAGGCTGGGTTTGCATCTGTGCATTTAAAAGCTTTTCTGCGATTTTCTTCAGTTCCTTTTGGCCCGTTTATACTCCTGTTCCCTGTAACTGCCTGTGTTCATCATTCCTATAGCTTATTTATACCACTCTGTGTTAAAAACCAAACCAAAACAAGTTGCCTTTTGCTTGATTTAAGCCTGCTGCCTGGTAATGTTGATAGGCATCCTGACTTCTTGTCCTGTGATAGAATAATCCCCTCCCTAACCACCCGTGGACCACATGTTGAATACCAGGTCATAGGCAGTGGGACCATTATCATCCCTACGTGTTCCATGACCCTCTGATGAGGCAGAGGCTGGATTTAGGAGTACAGAAGGAAACAGAGACAAAACAAAGAACATAGGTTTTATCTTTTGCTTCACTATACCCACAAATTATAGGGAAAACTTTTAGGGGGAGGGGAAAAATACATTGAATCTCAACAGTTTCTGAACTTACCAAATAATAACCAAAGCTTTCAAAACTCCAGTAGGTCTCCCTTGCAGAATAAGCACAGGGGTTTGTTCTTTATACAAAGAAACTGCTCAAGCTAATGAATGACAGCTGTTAGAATTCACCTCCCAGGACTTCCAGGAAGGGCTGAAAAACATGCTAGCTCAGACATTTTTTAAGATCCAAAGACCTCAGCACTGCAAATGTCAAATAAATGTATAAAACTGCTTGAATGCAAGCTGTACCTTGCTGAGTTCATGGAGAACTTGTCAAAAAATTGTACAAGAAAATGTACAGAAAAACTTACAAGCATATAAAACTGCTGAACAGTTTAAGTAATTTGTCTTTTACAAAAGTGCAATTGAAATAACTCAGCTACAGATAGCACACACAAAACATTGACTTTAAATTAGCAAGAAATCAGTTTTAAAGTCATAAGACTTTAAGAACTTTTCCTATTTCCTATATATTCCTATATAAGATTATTATTCAAAAAAAGGCATATGCTCATGCTTTCAAGAAGCCCCAGAATCATCCAGGATATAATATTGCTGTAATCCTGTGACAAAACTGCCCTGAAAATGTAACAGGAATGAGTCAATATGTTTTTAGAGCAGTATCTTCCACAATTCCACAGACTAAGAGAGTATTAATAAATATATGTTTGTGAATTATCTAGAGAAATGCTACAGCTGTATTAAAAATAACTCAGTTTTCTGTTATACTGGATGGTTCAAACAATGCTCCACAAGGTTACAGGACCTGATGCACAGTTCTAGGACAGGTCAATATTGTAGGTCCAATATCCTTTCCTTTACTTCTTATAGCTAAATACAAAATGAGAAAGAAATGGATCACAGCAAGAGAGCAGTCACACTGATACCAGGGAGACGCAACAGAACAACTATTCATCTAGTATATCATGTCTGTATCCTCCACTTACCCCAGTTAACAGACGTAGTGCCATATTTGTTTAAGACAGAGACTGCAAAAACTCAGTTGGATTAAAGCCTCATTTTTAAATGCATTTTGATACTGTGCAGCTCAACTTTATAACCTAGAAGACAGCCTATTTCAAGAATCAACAAAGGCAGTAGGGCCCAATGTCCCATGGTTTTCACGTGACCCCTTGTTTTAAACATAAAAGCCATCCTCTTACTTCTTCCTTTGACAAGTGAAAACAAGAGAACTTCTCCAAGGCCGCCTAAGAAATTTAGAGAGCAAAATTCTGCTTCTCCAGGAAGAAGGCACAGTGCTGTTGTGACTGGTCAGTATCTCACCTTAATGGAGAATGAGGCAGTCCAGAAGAAAGGAAAAGTCTGAAACTTGTGGAAGATGAAAAGTTGCAGGAGTTTTCTATAACTAAGAGTAGAAAATAGCTCCCTTGTGAAAAGTAAACTCAGAATAACCACCCTAAAGACTTGCGTTTCCATAAGAAACAAAGCCCTTGGGGAAAATCAGTGATGAACATGTGATAGTCTAGCCAGAGACTTTCAAGGCAGTTTTGAAGAATGGGGAAAGGAAGGCACTGAGACAGGCTTCTGGGGTTTATTACACTGAAAAAGAATGAAATTGAAAAAGTACTCAGAAAGGGAAGCTAATGCAGTGCAATCAAATATTGTCTGGGACACCCTGTTTCATTTAGAAGCTGAAAAGACAATGAAATCCCACAGAACTCATGACAAGGCATGCTCTGGCAAGAAGGCAGAGTTATATAAAATAGAAAAAAAAGTCTGATGCTGAGGTGGTGCAGCTGCCCTACAACCTCCTACACCATATCAGCATTTCTGAGATCTCTGGTAAGGAGTCAGAGAGAGGAAGTTCTTGGCAGACACTAGTATCAGTAAGAAATTGATTCAATAACTCTCGCCTGCTCCTAACGGGCATTCAATAACGCTCGCCTGCTCCTCCAATCCATTTCAGTCCTTGCAAGCCACACCATACCCAACAGGGCTCCCCCAGAGTAGTTCAGCCCACCTGTGAAAACTAACTTTAAAAAACATTAGTGTTTTCCAAACTAACTGTCACAAAATGCCCTCAGAAGCTTCTGCTTAAACCATGACACCTTGCTGTCTGCTGCTGCCCACAGGACCTCATCTGTACGACAGCAGTTCCACTTCTGCATTCCAGCACAGTCCCCAGAGTCCCTGCCATTACAGAGTCTTGCCATTACAGAGTCCAGCCTCATCTTCAGTGTATTTCTGCTTTGGTGGCATTGCCCCATCCACAGAGCTAGACTCATTTTAGATAAAAGAGTAAGAAATTCATGCAGGAAAGGAAGTGAAAGCTGTGATTCAACAGATGGTGATTCCTCTTAGGCAAGACTAAAATCAGAGTGCTGCCAAGACATTTATTGACTGGTCATTTAAAATGCCATTTTTTTGAATGAGACTTGAGAGCAGGCAGTAACAAACATTTGTTTCTTTGCTTTATTTCTCAGAGTCTTGAGAGAAGAAAAAATTGCTCAAGACAGTGGGTTACTTTAGAAATTCACTAACCTGTTGCTGAGCATCTTCAGTGTTTCACTTGAGAAACACGTGCATTTTATGGGTAAGCAATGTGTTCCTGACACACATTTGGCACATGGCAACAGTGGCCACCATACAAGGAACTAGTGAGCTAGGATTCTCCACCCTGGTAGAGACATCTTCAGGAGTCTTGATGGCATGGATAGGAACAACTCTTCACTGTCTCCTCAGATATCCAAGAACTAGGAGCCATCAATGAAACTATGAGAAGATGGGTTCTAGACAAGCCCTACAGACCACAGTGCTACTTGCAAGAGGATTTTCTAGCTGCAGAAAATTCTCAAGGGAGACTGAACGAGCATTTACAAGAGAGATCTGCTGATAGTCACTAACTAGAACATAGGAAGTCAGGAAATCCCTAAAATGAAAGCAGAATCTGGGAGAGAATCCAGCAGAAGTATCATGCCTGTGTCTACTTTTGGATTTGGTTTTCTTTTAGTCAGCCAGCTCAGTTTGCACTTGGTGCAACACTACCCATCTGTTCTTGTGCACATTACAAGGATAGAACCCCTCCCGTCAGCACCATTCCTGCCCTGGAAGATGTGGCAAGTCCCACCAACCCACCTCTAACTATGCTTCCTGTGCAGTAGAAGCACTTGTACAAAAAACAGATCCCCTTGCTGAGTTTCTCGCCATTCTGGTCTGAGAGGATCTCACACTTGCTCTCTCACCATCTCTTCTTGCAGCTGCACATCTGCAGCTTTTTCTCTTGGCAGCCCCATGACCACCCAGTAAGGTCTATAAGGCAGGCATGGAGAATCACAGGCTGAGGGATTTCTAGACTGTTGAAAAGCCTGGATGAGGCCTGCTTCTCCACACACTGACCAAGCTCCTCAATGACAGTGGCTCCTGCTCCTGGCAGAGACCCATGGCTAACATTTGTCATGGCCTGAGCAGGGGGTAGGCCACAGCCTGAGCAGACCCATCAGTGTTAGTCTCCATGAAGCCATTGCAGCCACCCCACTGTCCCCACGGAACACATTTGCTTCCTTACCTACCGGCCTGTGAGGAAGGCAGGGCTTTCCTAAGCTTAGACCAGCTGCTTCCAAGAAAGCACCCTTTCACATGCTGAGCTCCTTTAGACCAGCTGCTTCCAAGAAAGCACCCTTTCACATGCTGAGCTCCTTTAGACCAGCTGCTTCCAAGAAAGCACCC
>JBCJKH010399745.1:0-113314 GCA_039877255.1 Loriculus beryllinus
TTAGGCAGAAGCTCTTCCCTGTGAGGGTGCTGAGGCGCTGGCACAGGGTGCCCAGAGAAGCTGTGGCTGCCCCATCTTTGGCAGTGTTGGACGGGGCTTGGAACTGGATGAGCTTTAAGGTCCCTTCCAACCCAAACCATTCTAGGATTCTATGACTATGAAAACCAGGAGGAATGTGGCATGGTGGGGCTGGCACGGAGCTGGGCAAGTGCCCACCTGCCTGCCCTGAAGCTGGGGAGAGGGATGGGTCCAGCCCCTTTTGCTGCTACAGCTTCGGAAGGAGAAGTTCAAGCCTTTCAATGGCAACCAGAGGCTGGGGCTTTGCAGGGGTTGGTTTCAAAGATGGGAGGCAACAGAGTGCTCCACAGCCCCATGGCCTGGGAAAAGTGGCAGGGACAGGGAGGGGAACCCACCCTTTGTGCAGAGGGACCCCCCCAGTGCAGCGGGAGGGATGTTCCGAGGGGACACTCACGTTGGGGTGGCCGTCACGGAGCACCTTGTGTAGGACATGGCAGAACTTCCAGCTGAGGATGGCGCTGCTGGGCAGGGGCAGCCCGATGGCGTAGGACCAGAAGGTGAACGCTCCCTTCTCATGGTGAGTGCCCAGGATGATCCCTTCCCTTCAGTCAAGGCCAACGGGACACAGACGGGAGCAGGGAGCGCGCTGGGCTGGGGACTGCTCCTGTTCACACTCATTACAAAGGGGATACACGCAGCGCACCGCAGGCACAGGGATCACTGACACGATGCTGCAGTCACAGATAAAACCCCATTTCTTTTCCTACCCTGCTGCAGGGCACACCAGGGCCCTCTGCATTTTATTGCCCAAGAAATGCAATGTTCTTGCACTGCTCTTGTCTGCATCTCCACTGATGGATGAACCTACAAGATGCCAGCCCCCAGCCAAGCTCTGCATGGGCCTCCTGTCTCCCAAACCTCCCATAGCTCTGGCCTCACAGAGTGAAAGCTCACACACCATCTCCTGTGCACCACCCAGGTAAGCCAAGGGAAAGGATACGTCGGGCATGTTTCTCTTTCACTGGTGCTTCTTGTGTGTTTATGGCTTTGCTGATGCTGATGGCCTGCAAGAGGAGAGAGTGGTGTGACCCCTGCAGCTGGTGCTTTTGGGGAATACCCTGCATTTTATAACACCTCCAAGCTGTTTGTGACACACCAAAATAGGCTTTTTTACCCACAAAACAACCCGTTAAAAGCCAGAACCAGGTCGCTACTGACCACACCGCTGATGCTGCTCCTTGACCCTGTCCCAGGAAACAAACTGCTGCATTTCTGCAGCCTGAACTTGAGTCCCTGCTCGGCAGCATCAAAGCACAGCAGCAAGATGCCAAATTCCAGGGTTGTTTGTCTGATCACAAGAAGCCTTTGAACTGGGGAGGAGGGAAGGCTTTTGAGGAATTTCCTTCATCCGAACGCAGTCCCCAGGCACGGAGGGACTGGCAGCCACAAGGCCCATTTAGATGGAGCAAAAACTCAGAGCAATGCGAGTGTCAGAAGAGGATTATCCATGCGTTAACGTGTGTGATCACAGCACACTTTAAGGTACAAGTTTATTCCATAGCATGACCCAGAGAGGGGTCGGCTCTACTGAGCTGCTGTGATTGATGAGGATCTTCCTCCTCCTCACTGGGTCCCTATGGACTCCACTGAGCTGCTTCACCCTCTCCCCAGTGTTGGAGCTGTGCCTGTGCCTACAAGCCCTTGGTCACCGGCAGAGGGGAAAGGTCCCAGCTGGAAAGGCAGGAAGCGGCTCCGCCACCGGCGCTCGTGCCAGAAGAGAAACCCGGTCCCTCCCTGCAGCCCCACAAGCCACAGAACCCTATAAACCCCGGGCAAGCACCTGCTCTGACACAGCTGCCTGTGCCGGGATGCCTCCGAATTGAGGCGCTTTCCTGCGGGAACAGGAACCTGATGCCGAGCTATCGAGTGCTCCTGACTTATGCAGGAGGAACCCGATGCTGTGCTGAATGGGCGATGCCAAAGGTGTCCATGCACCAAATCAGCCCCAAAAGAGCCCAAAATAGCGGCACCTACAAGCTGAGCATGACAGCAACGAAACCACAGTGAATGGATCCCCAAAAGCGAGCCTGTCCCAAAGCCATGAGGCCAGGAAAAGAGGCTGGATTTGCCTCTCCCGCAGCGGGGAAGCCCCGGTGTCACCCTGCCATGTGGGGCTGTACAGCAGCAGCGGAGTTAAGCCGGTGACTTGCTGTAATCCTCTTATCCCCAAAGGTTAATGAGCCTGGAGTGCCCGGGAACAGGCACTTGCAGTGCAACCACCCGAAAGCCTGGAGCCGATGGAGGGGCTGCATCCTTGCTCCTTGGACAGAGAGGAGATGTGCCTGGGGTCCTGAGGGCTGCCAGCACCTCCCAGGAATGGGTTATTGACAGAAAGCAAAGCTCATCGAGCACCAGACAGCGACAAGATGATGGCTTTGCAAGGCAGGGGTTGGAGATGCATTTTGAGGCAAAGAGCTGCTAAAGGGGTTATTGCATCTTGTTGAGATCCCAAACCTGGGTTTGCAGATCCCAAACCTGGGTTTACACTGCCGGCCTTGTGTGGGAGCAGCACGATGGGCTTACCCCAACACATCAGTGGGATCCAGACTCCCAGACCCCCAGGAAAGGGAATGCTGTCCCACATCCCTAGGACAGGAGCTCAGCCACCCAGTACTGCCTGGTAGGATGGGACTAGGGCTGGGACCCAGCTGGCCTATCCCAAAACCAGGCTGTAATTCCCATTGGTGCTGGTGGTTTTATGGCATTTATGGCCCATAATGTCATTACCAGCCAAAATCCAGCCCGGGAGCTGCTGCAGAGGCTGGTTTCACCCTTGGTGATTCAGCACAGAGGTTTCTATAGGGCCATTTTACAGCCGGCACAGTGCAGGGGCCGCCCCCAGCCCACCCACAGCACTGCCATGACAGAGACACCACACTTAGCATGGTCCCGTATACACCATGGTGCCACCAAACCAATGCCAACCCCCTGGGGCTGCTGGCCCCAAATCCCAGGGTGGCCAGCAGGTCCATGGAAAGGCAATGGTGGGATCAAGGATGGGCATGGGGTGATGCTGCAGCCTGGGACATGCACGTCCCTGCCAGCTGCTTGGTGAAGCTGGGCTGTGGATGGCTCTGAGACAGGGACATTGACCATGGCCCACACATCAGCAGCACATCTGGATGTGGGCAGGTCCTGGCTGTCACTGCAGGCACACAATCAGCACTGCCAAGACTTTTATGCAGGGGGGGTCCAACCCCAAAACCTGCCCATCCACGGGCCGCGGTGCCCACGGGTGCAGCCCCAATGCCTTACTCACAGCCCTCACGTACCAAGCTGGTGACTAAAGCCGGGATCAAAGCACCCAAATGAAGGAGCAGGGTTTACATCCACCCTTTCTTTCCAGGCTGCTTTTAATTACGGCGTGATCCTCCCCACCCACGGCTCCCCAGGGCCCTGGCATCCCGCAGGAACACAATCCCGGGAGGTGAATGCCGGGTCCTGGCACAGAGCTTTGGGAGCAGGACATGGAGCTGGAAACCTCCCCAGCGAGGCTGTGAGAGGGCTGCTGGATCAGCTGAACTGCAAACAGCAGCTCTGGAGTTCCCTTCCTAATGCTTCTCCTTCCCAAATCACAGCACTCAGCAGTCACACACGAGGTATTCCTGGAGCTCACTGGAGTTTTAACCTCCTTGCTTAAGAAAAGCAGGAATTGGCTGCAGAAGAGGGCAAGTTTTGCTTCCTGCTGCAGGACAGCAGCTTCCCATCTCCCACAGCAGCCGCTCCAAGGGGGATGTCGGCATCACAACACCTCAAAAAGCATTTTAAGGGCAGCCGGTGACCTTCACAGCACCCGGGATCACACAACCAGGGCCACCAACCCCTGCCTGCACCCACGGGCATCACCCTGATCTTTGCTGGGGAAATGAGATGGGGCTCCTGGCTTTGCAGCATCGTGCTCCAAGGTGGGGTGAACCCTTGGCCAGTGAAGGCACATGGAGGGGACATGGCACTGGTGTCCCCATCACACAAAGGTGACCAGCAGCCATCTCCACAACTGCTATAATTAGACATAAAAGGCAAATCAATACCCACATACTGACATTGGAAGAGTTCTGCTCTCACAGGAAGCATTACTACAGGAAACATTAGGATAACGCTCCTTTAGGACTGTTTTGCAACAGTTTTAGGGGTGGTGAATGTGACCATCAGCCAGCGAGCCCCAGGTTTAGATCCAAGGGATCAGTTTTGGGTGGTGAATGAGTCCATCAGCCCAGGGTTCAGATCCAATGGAGAACAACCACCCGCTTGCCCGGCACACAGCTCTGCCCTGTGACCCATCCCTGCGACCCATCCCTGCGACCATGAGCTCCTGCACAGGGCACAAATCCCATCAACTAGCCCAAAACGCCATGGAAGGGCAGAGGGAGGAGGGACACGCTCCGGCCCCGCCAGCACAGGCTGCCCTTCGGCACCCGAGGCAGCGCTGCCACCGCGGTTCTTTATCAGCGGTGCCCGGTGGGACGGCTGAAGGAGACGTGTCCAGAAGGAACCGGAATTGCCGGTTTTCTCGTGTTGCTCCCCAAACCCAACAGGATTCGTTTCCTACCCTGCTCAGCCGAGCAGCACCGTGACCCCGGAGACTGTGACACCTTCACTGGTGCTCTCCAGGGACAAACCAGCCCAGGGAAGGACCAGCAAGGCAAAGGGGAAAGATACCTGCTATGCAGTCACAGCCTGCCAAACGAGTGGCCTGGGGATGTGTGCGGGGAGGGCACTATGGTTTTTGCTGGGGCAGCTGGTGAGCCCATCCCTCCATCCATCCCTGCGCATGCCGTTGGGGTAATCAACATCCCACAAGCCGGATGACAGCCCTGTTGGTACCCTGAGCATCTCCCACCCCATGGGGGCTGTGGGAAGGACTATGGGCACCCCCGTCCAAGCCAGACACCGCAGGACACAACCAACTTCAGGCCTTGTTTTGACTCTGCCACCCTCCCTGGGACCGGACATCCCGGTCCCCAAGAGCCACTCCACACGTGGCCCAGACCCGGTACAGAACAATCCCCGGTGCCGCTGGGCAGCCTCGGAGCGGGACCGAGGGGCACTGAGGGGATGCAGAGATGCCCGTTACCGGTGCTGCGGGCACCGGGCTCAGCCGCGCTCCCGCCGGAGCCATAAAACTTCCCGTGTTTGCTCATAGCCGTGTTTACCTGCCGATAAGGCCGCGAGGGTGCGGGGGGAGGCACATACACACACACACCGCCTGCCCGGGGCTCTGCTGCCCGCCGGGGAGACGGGACCCGGCCCCAGCGCCCGGCCCAGGGGCAGCGGGATGGGCCGGTACCCACGGCAGGAGGAACCGACGGGGCAGGTGGGGGCGGGGGAGCGTGCTCCGCACCGGTAGCAGGGACGGACGGACGGACGGACGGACGGACGAACACCGGCCGCGCCGCCCTACCGGGGGGTCCCTGGAACTCAGCTTCTCCCCCAAGCCCCGCTCTCAGCGCGCCCCGAGGGGATGCTCCGTGGAGGGGCCGGTCCCCACCACTCCCACCCCAGGTCGGGACCGATACCGGAGCCGGTACCGAGGCACCACCTCCCCCTTCCGCCGCCCTTGCCTGGTTTTTGTCGAACTGCTCCCGCTCCGCCTCCAAGCTGTGCCCGCCGCGGCGGCTCAGCACCCGCGCCGGCACGCTCTTGATGCTGTTCATGGCGGCCGCGCTCCGGGCACCGGGAACCGCGCTCCGGGCACCGGGAACCGCGCTCCGGGCACCGGGAACCGCGCTCCGGGCACGCACCGCCCGGCCCCGCCGCCTCTTCCCGGCCGCGCACTGCGCCGCGCAGCGCCGCGCCCGAGCACAAGGGCGCCCCTAGCGGCCGCGCCAGGCCCCGCCTACCCGCGGCAGGTGGAGCCCTGCCCGCACCCCCGAGCCGGGACCCGGACCCCGGCGGGGTCCTCCCGCCCCGCTCCGCTCCGCTCCGCCGCCGGTGGGTGATGGCTCCTCCCGCTCCGCCGCCGCGTCCCGCTCCTCGAAGCGCGGAGGCCCCTTCCTCATCCCGCTCCGGACACGTCCAGGAGGGTCGGAGCCCCGCCAGCACCCGCCTGTCAGCGCTCCCCCGTTGGGAAAGCCACGCAGCAGCGAGGGCACCGACCCTGCGGCAGGGCTGGAGCCCAACGGCAGCTTTGCTTTCTTTAGTAATTCAGTATGAAAACACAACGGCAAAGGCACTGCCGGGAGTGTCTGCAAGGCTTCCAGAAACACGGCAGCACAGTTTGAGGCGGCCTGAGCCGTAGGGAACACAATTGGTTTGTACCTGAATCAATTATCCCCCAATATTCCCCATTGCACAAACCGAGGGCAGCCCCAACGTACAGCCCTGCAGCTCCACTGATCCTCCTTGCATCGCTTCAGCTTGGTTTTCTGTATGACTTTACAGCTGCCATTTGAAATGCATTTTCATTTCATTCACTTGTTGATGCTTGACACATTTAAACCAGCTCCTGCTGGGAAGTTGCACCAGGTTCTCCAGGAGTTGGCATATGGTACAGCTGTGTGGCAGCTTTGGGATCAGCATTGTGGCACTGCCAGCATCAGCTTTCTGAGAGGGATTTTTGTCATACCCACAGCAGTGGATTTGAAGATGGAACCTGGAAAGCTTCTCTGAGGAAAAGGAATCAAATGCACTTTAAATGCATGTGGAAACACAAAGAAAAGCTGAGACTTCCTTTGTGGGTAATGGCCGCAGGTGGTGAGGGACAGGGAGGATGTGGCTGTGATGAGAATTAGTTGACCAATTTTGAGGCCATGAGCACGTTACCTGGCATTTGGGTCATTAAAAAGAGAGCAGAAAATTACAGGAAAGAGTTAACAAGGGGAAACCATGGTGGACTTTGCTGCAATTAACCCCTGGCATTAGAGCCAGAAACTCCCACCCCTTTGCTGCCCCCACGCAGGGACAGAGCTGGTCCACCCAGCTCATGTCTTCAGCAGTTGGTGCTGTACATCCCAGAGAAATGAAGTACTAAACGTGTCAGCATGTTAAACAGGCAAGAAAGATACAGCAAAGGTGCCACCTCTATTGGCTTATTTGATCTTTTAGTTTAAAAACAACTTCATATTGTGGTAATGGAATACATCTTGCCCAATAGCCAAGGATTAAAAACCAGGTTAAGGCTAAAACCCCCGTCCCACCACACTGGAAACACCTCATCTTGTCACAAGCTTCTGGTAGAACAAGCAGTGCCCAATGGAAGCTCTGCTGTGCCTGTCTCACGGGTGACAACTCTCCTGTTTCGACCACGCAGGAACAGTTCCTGGCTACAGCACTAATTGGGAACTTCCTATAAACATTATTCATCTCCCTCTACATGGCCACAAGTCCAGAGCTAAAACAATCAGCTATAAAAAAAAAGGGAACATTTGGCTGTGTCATACTCTATAAATATTTCTGAGCCACCATAAAAAAAAAAGAGTAAGAAAAATAGTTCCTGTGTTGTAACAATTACGCACTTGAGATTCTTCAAACCCAAGCCAGTGTTTAACCTGAGCTCTCAGCTACAAAAATAGTTTTGTTGAGCTTGGCGTTAGTCTGTGTTTTATTTCAAGATAAAATATCCCACATCTCTTTGTGAGGCTTTCACTCCAAAGAAGCATGTAAAAAGTAATGATGTAACTTTCCATCGTAGCTGATGGGTTGGTGATCTTCAGGTCTCCAAGTTAATTCTGTATTGGAAATGTCTTCATCTGCTGCAGAAAATGGAAGGTTTTTGTTAAGGAACATAGAAGAAGAGCTCACGTATCTGTCAATTTACTATAAGAAATTTCATGCTGTAAAAACCCTAAAACCAGTGTACACATAGAAAGAGGAGGAAAGGTAACCAGAGCATTTCATGACAGTGGTCTTGGGACACTGCTGCAGTGTTGGGAAATCAGAACCTTTCCCATTTGTTTTTCAGAGGGATCAATCTTTGTGCCCTCAGTCAGCCACTGAGTCACCACCCCTGAGCAGTGGCACTCACGACCTTGTCCAAAACTGGATGCTCCCTTTCACTCTCTGCTTTGTTTTCAACTCTCTCCCAAACACTCTCTCCCTAACAGAAAAACAACCCACTGATGGAAATGGCCAAATCACCACCAGCAACTCAGGAAATGAACCCAATGTCAGTGCACCTGCACTCAGATGATTGCAAAGCAATTAAAAACCACCCCGAAACCCAGAGCACACCAATTCAATCACTTCCCCATGTGAAATGGCCAAATATTTAGTTATTTCTGGACCTGCTATCAAGTCTAAAAGCTGCTTTGGACCAAACCAATCACAGGGATCCGGTGCCTTTTAATAAAAGGAGGAAACCAGAATGATGCAGCAGCCAGTGACCTGCAGAGTCACTACTTCTTGTTGTGGCTCCACAGTGAACTGTGGGTCCGTTTGTTGCACCAAACCTCTCTCACTTGAGGCAAATGAACTCATTTCTGTGGGCTCAGCGTCTGCTCCCCCTCTGCTGCCTCAGCAGTTTGGGGGATTTGCTCCTGAAACTTTCCAACAGCAGTAGTTTCAGGATGCAAGTCACAGCACTGGCCTGCATCCATAAAACCTCCAGCTTCTTTTACCTGAGGGCTGTTTTCAGGAAAGGAAGAGCTCTCCACATAGGAACATTGTGCAGAGTAAGGTACAGCATTCCAGCTACTCAGCATCCATTTCCCACAAGAGCCCCATTAGTGTGCACTAAGCAGACCCAACTCATTTTGGAAGAAGACTCAGTGTCTCCAGACTTAATGCAGCAACAGCAGAACATGAAGGTGCTACAAGCCAGCACACAGGGGGTTTGGCTCCATAGGAGAGAGACAGCTCAGGGACTGCACTTGGAACATACCAAGAGAGAACCGAGCACCTGCTCTCTATGGGATTAAAGGTGATCAGTGTAAGAAATCCAGTGCCAGAGAGCTGCATACTCAGCTTGTTGTGCAGTAACTGCCCTTGGCCGGGGCTGTGTCAGCATTGGAAGTCTTCTTTTTTTGTCCATTTTGTCCCCATTGTTGCTAGTTCTTATTCATTTTCACGTGGTGTTCAGTATTTTACCCATATCTGGTTACTCATTTGCCCTCAGAACCAGACAACACGGTGCCTACTGCAAGGATTCAATTCACATCAGTAAAACAAATAATCAGAGAGTGAGAAATTTCCTGATTCAAGAAGAAAAAACAATCAGCTATGGGCAAGGCTGTTTTTCGTATGCAGCTCTATTCAATACATTCTGCTTCTGGAGCTCTGAGCCCAGGAACAATATGCTGAAACAGCCCTTGGCCGTAGCACTGAAAAACACTTCCCAGTCTCTCCCTTCAACATTGTTCACATCCTTGATCCCGTTATCTGTACCACACAGAAGGATTTTTAACTACAATAAGCAGTGTGTAGGTACTCAGGAATTGTGCTGCAACATCTGACTGCCCAGAGGATTAGGAAAGTGATTGAGAAAAGTTTTATTTGACTGAAGGGATTACTTGTTGTCTTAGTATCTGTTTGCTGTTAACTCACAGGAGTTTTACTTGAAATGCATTTAGAGCAGTCCACTGAGAATCTTATGCCAGGGTCATCTCAGAAGTCCATAACTTCTATTAATATTGCAGGTGTATTTATAAAGAGGAACAGAAAACTTCAATTAAGTAGATCAAGATGAAAATACCTTCATACTCACAGCACATCACAGAGAAAAGAATGGGAGCTTAGCATCTCTTTCCTCTGAAGCAGATAGCTGGGTTCTGTGAAGACCTTCTGCAAGTTCTGTTGTCTACATTGTAAAGCAAAAAGACTACATGGAAACCAAAGAACTGAGATAACACAAAATACAGAGCTGCCAGGTTCAAACTAGGGAGCAGCAAGGATACACTTTTAAATTCCCTCTTCTCCCTTCTCCAAGCAGGGCAAAGAATCCAACCCATACAAATTCTTACTGATGAAATTCTAAGGGTTATATTTGATACATGTCTTAAAGCACAGTTTAAAACAGCCTCAGGTAAACCTGGCTTTAAGCACAGGTTATGTGGCCTGCACAGAGGAATTAAGAACACGCTTGACAAGTCTTTCCCCAGAACCACTCTGAAAGTAGATCAAAGTTCTACAGATGTGGTGCAGAAGCTGCCCCCAGCAGTAAACACGAGCCTGCTTCATTTTCTATCCTCTACAGCAACCACCCTGAATGAGGAGCCAATTTCAGGCTCAAAAATGCAGTATCAGGTTGTAAGGCAGAGTCATGCTCACTACTAAAGGACAGGCGGTTTAGCTGAGCTGTGACGTGCCAACCAGGAAAGCAGGAGCCAGACAGCTGATGGGGCTGGGCAGGAGCCACAAGCAGCCACTGTTCTGTAGAGAGCTTTTCAGGAATCCCTCCTACACGACAGCCTTTGCAAACGACTACACTGCTGCTGTCTCTCACGCTGAATGAAACCCTGCAGATGAAGTTCTGAACAAAATATCCTTTCAGCTTATGCAAACGCTGGCACACAACCTTTAGACTCTGTCAGTCAGTCCCAGCACAGCTAAGGTTTTGTGGTTCTGCATGTTATAAAAATCACTTTGTCTGTTACTTACAGCAACATTGTTCTGGTTAAGTTCATCTAAGGATAAAAGGAGTGCAACTTTTTTAGAGAGATGTAATATCTTTCAGAAGAAAACTGAGGTTTCAGTTTACAGCTTTGCATTGAGTCTGCTTTAACACCAAAAACCTCATTTCTCCCTTGGTGGTATTTATCAGCGCACATTTAGTCTTTTCTAGTGACAAGTGGCACAATCTCCTCATCAAATAAGGTAGAAATTCTTAAGGATATTTGTGAAAACAAACAAGTGACCCCTCCTGCAATCACTCCTATTATTGCCCACATATTCAAGATAAACTCCTGATCAGCATTCATGCTCATAAAATAAATTGCCCTGACAGCTATGTACAGGTTATTTTCTTTGACCATTGAGTACATTCTCTGACTCTGCAATGAAGCCCACAAAAACTGTAAAGTTATTTAAGCTAGGAGTCTGGTTTAAATTCATACACAAAACTATCCTACATGTCACTTATTTCCTGTACTGTCCTCCTTTCCACAAATATGCCTCATGTAATAAACCAGGTCTGAATGTCCCTCCTACAGCTTGCTCCAAAACAACTTCTTCTTTCCATCTGTTTAGACATAGGCAAAAACCAAATCCTGCCATGGCCCTGAGAAGCCATAAAGAATCCTATATAAAATTCAAGTACTTGCAGGAATTTTACCTTCAGCAAAGCACGAGGAGGATATTCGTAGCACTGTAGTGCAAGGGAAAGGATGTCCCCAATCACTATTAATGACCACCTAAATCTAGTTATGGGAGAGCAATCTATACCGTGTTAATGTTGCTGCTGTTTGGACTGCAGCGAGGGCTCGCCTGGAGGAGAGTGCTAAGCTCCAGATCAGCAACTATCTGTTGAGACTCAGCCAGTGCATGCTGCAGCTTACTTATGGGAGAACTGGTGTCCTGGAGGAGACAGAAAGGGAGCCAAAGTTATGAAACAGTCATTTTGGAATATGTCAAAGGATTATAACCCACCAAGAATCATCACTTTCATTTTGAAATGTCTCCGTTTAAAATACTACTACATTACACTGCTCCAGTGTAATACTACTACATTACATTGCTCCAGACTCTAAGTGGCATTATTTGTAATAAACACAGAGGTCTTTCCTGGTATCAGCTTTAACAGATCTTCACATGCATGTACACACAGTGAACACAACAGCAATATTTCAGTGAGAAAGAGAAAACCAAGCAAGACAAAAACCCAGTGTCCAATAACCTGAAATAACTGTATCCAAGCATACTCAGGTATCGTGCTTTAATGGAATTTCCAATTAGCCAGCATTCATTATCCCAAAGCCTTGCATTTCAAAACCTTATATCTCTATATATCTCTAGATACTGATATATCTATAATTTATAAATTAGGTATGTCTATAAAACAATATCTATAATATTGGTTTGAACTCCTTACACTTACGCTGTCCAAGGCAGAGACAAAAAGGAATTATTTTGATGAAGTATTTTACCACCGTTGCTTTGAGCCTCATGTCCCATCATTCCAGACCCTAGTTCTGCCACACTGGCAGACAACTGCTTTCCTACCGTCACAATCATGGAAGTATGTTCTGCAATAAAATACTGACTTGGTCCACGGCGGCGTTGAAGCATCTGTTTGTTGGCTCAGTCACTGAAAAACTATTGCTCTCCAGGGTGAATTCTTCATCACAGAATTTCCCACATCTTTGAGGCCTGTCTCCTTTCTGGGTGGATGTCAAACAGGGAGAATCCAAGTGAAAAGAATTCAGATCCACGTTTTCTCCACTGTTAAAGAAATGAAGACATTGCCAGAAACAGTATCGCCATCCTTTCTCACCTTTCAAAGGAAAATCATGGGACAACATAAATAATCATGAGCCCTGAGCCAAGAAAACCATCGAGCATGTGAGAATACTCTGCTCCTCAGAGCAGTTCCCATGTTTAACAGCTTCATTAGATCAGTTTCAACCTCTGAGGACAACAGTCTGACATTCAACCAGTTTCAAGAACAGTTACCATGTGGCTTGAGTATCTATTTAGCCTTGCAAAGAGCACACAGAAGGCAGTCTCTAACTCCTCCAAATACTTTGGTACTGTTTCTTCTCTCTTTTTTTCAATCAACCATTGGGCTAATTGATATCTATAGATGTTCTTTGCAAGGGAATTTCACAGTCTTTTAAAGTCACCATCTCACTTCAGAGATCACAGGGGAGCTTCCCCAAAGAGGCTTTATTTAAATACACCAGCAAACAGTAAAGTGCTGTTCGAGCAAACTGTGATTAAACCCAAGACTCAGTTGCCTGACTGCCATTGCAGTGTGGAGCTGGAAGCACAGTCTATTGGCATACATCTTCCCTTAGCTTCTGAGTGCATTTAGGAATATCTGAAAAGCAATTTAAATGACTGTTAAAGCAACAAATCATATCCTGCACCTATTACTGTATGAACACTGGCTTGCAGCCATCCTAAGCTTGTCCTAATACAAAAGGTCTTTAGCACTTAATATGCACACTGAATGACTGAAACTTCTCTTTTACACCTCTCTCACAATAAAAAAGCAACAAAGGTGTAAGAGAAGAGTTTCAATTACACTCTACCCTAGAGAAAAACACTTCTCAATTTCAATTCCTTAAATCACAGTGTTACCGAATCCCTCACTCAGCTCCAGCACCAATTAATCACAAAATAAGACCAGAAACAATAAAAGCTGTACTACATTTGAAATGATCTTGATCATCTACCATAGCAGTACAGGAACCCAGCAGCACCCTAACTAAGCCCTCTGTCCCCAGTGCTGTGTTTTCACATACAAAGACTTGCCCTGGTTTCCGTCAGCAGTTTCAAGCTTTGCAGTGTTCATTTGCAACTGCTCATTCCCACTTCACACAACAGTAAATCAAATAGTGAGCATCTCCCCAGAAGACAACATTTCTGCATCACACTGAACAAACCAGAAGCACAGTTCTAGCACTGCTTGGATCAAGTGAACACAAAAATATGCATATTTTAAAGAAAATGCTACTTTAAATTTACAACATTTCACTAAATACTCCTTAGACACTTATTTTGGTGGAACAACTCATTCCAGACCAGGAAAGACTGTTAAAAAAAGGTTATTTTTAGATGACATTCAAGCTAAGAAAAAGCCCTTCTGAGAGATGCCAGCTCACAAGTGTCTGTTGTGTCTCATTTCACTTCTCTTGTAAAACACTGGGGTACAATGAATAGGCTTTCTTTTAAGAGAGAAAAGCTCATGTTGGCGTGCTTCTGACAAGGAAAGGCTCTGAAAAGATGTAAGGGAATAAGCTGTAGCAGCCTAGAAAAGGGGATGTGAGGAGATGCAATGAGCACAGCCAGTTTGAAGAAATCCCCAGGCTGGGAGGGCGGGGGAAAAACAGGTTTGATTTTGAGGCAGGGCAACAGCTCAGGGAAGCAGATTGCACAGGTAACTGCTGACACTCTGTCTTTAAAACCAGAATTGAGATAAAAATCCAAAGGCAGCAAATGTTGGTCCAACATAAAGGAAGTCACTAAGAGCACAGAAACGACTCCTGTGCTCCAGTATTTCACAATCACCCTTGCAGTTGGTTAAGGTATTTGTGTTAATAGCCTTCTTGTTGGCTGCTCCTGAATTCAAGAACTCATGTCAAAAATATTTGCTGGGCTGACAGGGAGGTGCCAGCACCCTCCCCTACACACAAAATACATCATCAGCACTACCAAGCCAGCAATGGAAAACTGGAGGATCCCGACTGAAGTCCCAGAAGGAATGTGGTGCTTGCTCTCTGCCATTAATGCCTTAACAGAAGCCCACACTGAAGACTGCACTACTACTGCCTTCCTCCCATCTGTGGGGTGAGAATTTATTCAGTGACAAATCAGAGGCTGGAAAACTGACAGTTTGGGATTTGCACTGAGTCAATGTCTCCAATTAGCAGAGCCCCAGGACCAAATGTGGGCATCAAGAAAACCTGACAGCCTAGAGCAAATCCCAAATGGGTAGCGCTGCCTTCCCTTACTGAAGGGTATCTGCTCCATCTGCATTGCCTGGGTTGAATTTGCTCCTTTTCCCCTAAAACTCCCTCAAGGTCAAGACAAAAAGTGAAAACAATTTTCATAATTCAATCAAAAGAAGTTTGAATGGATGGCAGTGTGTGTCATCTGAGCTGCTGAGGGAGCAGGTAAGAAAGGGCAGGGTAGACATATGGGGAATGGACTCTTATTAATGATTTATGGCCAGTGGAAACTAGAGGGAATCCACACACAGCATGAAGCTCAGCTAAGCTGTGTGGGAATGTGCCAGGACAGCATTCTTTTTCATTGGCTGCTCATCCACCTTGTTTCTGAGCCGGTCAGTGCCACTGCAGTAACAATTTCTGTAATAATTTTGTTTCAAAAGCAACACAGAATGAAAGCAGCTGTATATCAGATAGTTCCATTCCATAGCATTAATTTGTTTGCATGTTGGGCAGACTTGCTGGCTGGAATTCTCAGCAGGTTTAAACAGCTGTTCATTTACTGTACTTGCCAACTGCCAGTCGAAAAGCTGCTACTCCTCTGTCTAAAAGGCAGCTATAAAATCTCTGCTGGACTTCAGAAATCCTTCTAAATCAGAGCTGTAAGTCAGTCAAGTTTTTGAGAGGTAACAGAGGAACCAGCACACCAAATCCACAGAAAGTCCCAGCTCTGAATGCTCTTGCTTGTGCAGGCACAAAACCACTTCTATAAATGTAAAGCAGCTTTGTAGCTCGGATACCTTCCAACACCACCAAGACACCTGAGTATTTTTCTGGCACTTTTCAGCATTAGAAACCTTGTTCTGCTCATCCCCAACTACATGTCCCAACATAAACACAGGGATAGAATCCCATGAACAAGTGCTCACTAGAGAGCAGACAGATTTCTGTCCTTTAAATCTTGCCATCTTGTTCTCCTGCCCTGAGTGAAGAAAGCAGCCTGTGCAGAAGAGCCATGTCCTACATTCTTGCCCAGCCACTGTGTGACTTCTCAACAGAAATAACACAGTCACTAAAGCATCACACACAATCTAGGTTTGTTTCCTGCCTTACAGGAACATCACTGTAGAATCCAGCTCTATTTTAGCTACCAGATTTACAAACAACATTTGGGATTTCAAAGAAATCCTGAGATATTTTAAATCTGCATTTGTCTCAATTAATTTATTTGGCAAGCCCTGGGGTATGGCAGCTTCTCCTACCCACACAGCTCCTGGGGATAAGAGCTGAGAAAAAAATAAATGCATATAAATAGAACCATGATACCTTAAGAGCTATTTTAACTTACTTTGAATTTACTACTTTTCAAGTTGGGAGGCTAATTTTAGAACAGCACTTACTTTAACCATCACGTGAGATAACAGAAATTATTGAGAGCTTGTACACCTAAGTTTCTATATAGCTCTAGATTATACCTCTCTATTTCTTAAATTTAGCAAGCACATAACCTTTTTGAGCAGGCACATTTCATCTCTTGTGCAGTCCTGAGACAGCTGCAATCTTTTCCATGCCATACATTTCCATCTCCTTTTATGGGTTTGAAAATCTTCAACCATTCTCGATCTGATACTGGCTTCCACCAAGCATCTTTTTCAATGAAGAACTTATTACTACAGGAATCAGATTCAGACTTGTGCACTGCAGCAGGAGGCTCTCTGCTTTTTTGGTAAAACAGAATTCCAGTTCTCTCTTCCCAGGTTCCATTTTCATCAGCAGTTTGGGCAGATGTGACGGTGCTCTGGACAAAAGTACTTTGCAAATCTACACAAGAACTGACATTAAGGCAATGCCCATGTTCAGGTGAAGATGACTCAAAGGTTTGTCGGTCTCTGATTTCCACCTCATTCTCAGAGATTTCCCTGTTTCTCAATGGCCTTGGGTTGTTTGCCTCACAAAATACTTGACTGCCTGGCTCATCAGGGCTTGATGCAATATCCTGCTTTTCTTCTTCCGTAAGGTCAGCCAAGACTTTCACAACTTTTGGACACTGGATTAAGTATGCTGAGGTAGTTTCCTCCATGTCTGATGCATTCTGTGACAGTCCATTATCTACTTCACACGTTTCAGAGGTGGGTTTCACCCTACTTTTTGGAACTTGTGCAGTTCCACACTCTTCACATATCCCGTGGTATCCCTCAGTCCTAACTGTGTCTGTCCTGCTGTTACTTTCAGAGGCAGAGAATGCCATACCTATGCTATAATGGCATGACAAAGAAAACAGTCAGATATACTGCATTTAAAGAGCATACATAACTGTACTCAGGGTTAAGCTAGACATTAACCAGAGGCTGTGGCCATGGCTCTGCGGTAGTTCATATACCAACTACAGACAGCTGTATCCTGCCAGAACCTGACAGAAGCCTGTGTTTGAGGCTAGCAAAGCTGTGTTGACATAGCACACATCTCTTTCAGGGTGTCAGTTGTGGCTGAACAGTGAAGTCTCTCTTTGTGAATAAACTGCATTAAAAAATTACTTTACCTCCTTTCATGTGCTGTCTTTTCATGTTTTTGCCTTAATTCCTGAGAGCTCTCCAAATTTACATGAAGAAACTGCAAGTCACGCTGCTGTTTTACATAGATCTGTTTAAAGATAGTAATGTGCATTAGTGGAAGTCTGGAGTGCTGGAATATTGCCATCAGGTACTAACACATTACTTGTCTTTCAAAGACATCCTCAAAACACTTTTATAAACCCATACCTGTAGCCAAACTATTGTCAAAGCCTTTCAAATCTAAGTGGCCATCTCTACATGTATTTAGGAAAATAAAGTTTTGCAGCAATAAACAATATTTTTATTAGAAGACTGCAGTGTTCTTTTAAGATGGAACCACACAATCATAACTACAGGACCATTTGATATGTGAGATTTAATACATGTTGTTATGTTGTTCAAAGTTATGCAGAACTACAGGACATGAATGATGATCATGGTATTTGGCATTCACTACAGGGAAGTTTTTGTAGAGCTGATGTAGATGATAACATACCCATCAATTCTTTGCAATAAAAAAAGAATTGAACATGCCTTGAGAACCTCAGGTGGGTGCAGGTGAAAACACTGGGCTTAAGTCTCTGCTGAAACACAGCTCTTTCAGTACCCCATGCCCCTTTACACTGCCTGAGTTTACTTGAGCATGTGTGTCAGGCAGTACACCCCACTCCCACTGCCCTTCATGTGACTTCTTGAGCCTAGCACTCTCTGTTCAGACACACACACGGACAAACTTATCTCAACAGGGTGTTACTGCTACGAGGGTGGTATTTACTCATTGTAGGACTGAGCAAATACAATTATACAAAACCAGCTAAAAGAACATGTAAAAAAAAGGATTTGTGCCATGCATGGGGGGTTTAATTTTAACCAAAAAGGAAAAATAATGTTCCATAGCAATTCCAGCAAGGCAGAAACAGCAAATTTGATTTCTTTTCCTTCATTAATCATAGCTAGACTTAACTTTTTATTACTGTTGCATGAAGATCTGATGTATTGAAAAATGCCTTTACAGTCTCAGAGCAGAAACACAATTAGGGCTGTACCTTTCGCAGACTTGATAGCTCTGTGTCAGTCCGCACTTGTTTGGACTTTGCAAACTGCAGAAGTTGATCCTGTCTCTTTGCTTTCTCAACTGTTTCAAAACACAGATACTTTCCTCATTACTTAAAGTGAATAGACACAAGGCAAATACATTTGTTAATGCATGTCTGAAGCAGTAGAAACAGGTACCTAACCAAAACAAAAGCATTTTTGTAAGATCAGTGGGATCTGTTTCCCCTCGAGACAAAGAGCACAAAAGCCGTAAGACATCTAAACAGATTAAGTTTTTTCCTCAGACTTTTCCACAGCACCTAGTTTTATTTTACCAGAAGCAATATTCTGATTCATCGACTGATTTTACATTTTCATGTTCACATTCCTTCATGGAAAGGCAATTCAGGAATTAATTCTAATTCATGCTTTGTACAGAAAAGTGCTGAGAAATACTTCCCACTACTATTGTTTCTAAAATAATGAGACATGGGATCAATATCTGACAAAGGTAATTTGGCAGATAAGAAGTCATAGGCAAGTAAATCATATCCAGCAGAGGAAATCCTTGGTCACCTATCTTTCAGGGTATATATTTCTTGTCTGTAATGACACTGCAGCAACCGCCAGCCTGTCTTTCTTATCCACTGCAGCACAGAGGAGTTCCTCTCTACCCAAAACCAAAGCGAAGATTATCACCAGACAGCAGGCTGCACTTTACCAAGTCCTGTGTATTAAACCAGTCTAAATCAAACCCAGCACAAAAAAGAGAATTGGTAAACATACTGCTTCCATACAAAAACCAGAGGGAGTGGGTGGGCTGGTAATTTCATAGGGCCTAAGCTTTAGGTTTTGTATGTGGCTTCTATTCAGTAGGTCACTATTTTCTATGCAGCCTACGTGAGAAGGGAGAATGCCACCCCCACTTATTGTACTAATACCACAGGAGACATGAAAACCCCAACAATTTCAAGAGAGAATCCTCTGAGCCATTTATTCCTCTGTGTGGAATCACACTGGTGAACTTTGTGCTTTTATAATCTGTCCCTGCAGAAGCCCTAGATATTGCTTTCATAGAGCAATGGCACACAAAGCCATATGTATTTATTAAACTGCAAGAAAGGGAGATAAGAAGCTGTCTCCTTCACAGATAGTGGTGAACTGTTGTCTAGAAGTCTGTAAGCTATTAAAATCTAAGGCATGAAAAGCCAACTGCCCTCACTTACCAGCAAGTGTGAGCTCGTTCCTCAAGCAGTCATTTTCCTGTTTGAGGTGAATTATTTCCTCCTGTTGCTTATGATTTTCTTTCCCCTTTTCACAGAGGTCATCTTTAAAACAAAATGCAGTATTCCCCAGAATGAGAAAAAATCATGCTGGTCTACACTAAATGAGGTGCCCAGTATGAACATTTACCTTTCAGCTTATTTATTTCAAGTACTAGTTCTTTTAGTCTCAATTTGAGGTCTTGCTTTTCTTTGTTGAGACTTAATCGCTCCATCCTTGCTGCACGCAATGCACTTTCCACCTTTCTGAACTTAGATGTAAAGTCAGTGATGTGATCAGTTGTTTCAAGTATAGCCTCGTCCTGAAACACAAAACAGAATGTATCCTTCATTACTGTTTTACATACGGATTTTGACAAAACAGGAGTACATCTTACTGCACTAGTTATAGCTACTTCTGAGCTCTAGAGGAAAAAACCCAAAATCAAAGCCAGGAAACAAGCTTGTTTATGAAAATAAAGCAGTTTATTCTTTGTTGACCAATTCTTCCTTATCAAACAAGCCTACGAATTTAACAGCAGTGGGCGACTAAGCCACTGTGGTACAGTCATCAGTAACTGCACTGCAGTTTGACCACATTCAGTACCTGATGAGATGATAGATGTTACCTTCAGCTTAAGCATAGTAAGTAGCTCCTGTTCTCTCGCTTGTAGCTGGCCTGTTTTAGCAGACAGTTCCAAAACTGAGCAGTGAAGACTTTGATTTTTCTCCTAGTGAACAGAAATAAGAATGGCAGCTACTGCTTCAATGATTCAGTTACTATTTGTCCAGTAAATGTGTGCATAATTTCATTTAAACATCATGAATGTGGCAAGCTGTGAGGATCTGGAGAAAAGAGAACTTGAGAAAAAAGTTGTTCCCCAATTCATTATAACAAAACCCTTGATTTGGTCTTAATATCCTGCATGTCTTAGGTCAAGCCAATAAGGCAGATGAAAATGCAGGATAATACTTTATTGCATACAGGGGAAAAACAATTCCAATAAACACATCACTGCCAAATCACTTAATAAACCCCAGAACTCTTGAGAACCCATTATTTTCATATCCTAAACCATTTTCAGAATGCTGTAGTTCATCACAGTAATCAAAGCTGTAAGTAAAACCTTCTAAAGCTTCCTAGCCAAGTACCAGCACTGTTCTGGGGCCAGCACTGCTTTTTGCAATTACAGTTACAGACATTCTTGGAAGTAAGCAGGTTCTGAACAGTGTTCCCCAAAACTAAGCAGACAAACAGCAAACTCCAAATCATAGCTTAGGAAAGCTCCCCTCCTTTATTTCCCCTAACAAATCAGAGTTACACCTTAATCTAACATTATTGTACTACTAGACAAATGCAACTCCGGAGCCTTAATATGAACTACTTATTCAGGAGCGAAACTCACAAATGCCACTGGCATTCTGTACATGCAGAATCTGCAAAATCAGACCATTAACTTAACTCCTACCTCCAGAGTCTGACAGTGAGCAGTTGCATCTGTCATTTTCTGTGACAGCTCTCTGAACTTCTGCTGTGTGCTTTCAAGTGTTGTCTTACTGTCACTCTGATGAGATTCTAAGAATTTTAACCTTCTGGTCAGTGATTTGATAATCTCGTTTCTCTTGTTCAGCTCATCTGAAAAGGACACAAGGGATCTGTGAGAAAACAGCTCAGATACTGTCATTAGAAATAATTTAGTCCAGTGTTTTAAAATCACATGACTTGGAAATGGATCCTCTGAAGCAGGATTCCTTGCCTACCCAGGTTGGATGGTGAACTTTGTGCTGACCTCTGTACTATGGCTGTCAAACAAGACTGTTCTGAGCTGCCAGGCGTTTAGCTGAGTGGCTGGTAGTTGATGTCAGAGGTGTGCAGCAGCACCTCAGGGCACAGGGCTCTGCAGTGCAACACCATGTTTGCAAACTGTTCTCTTCTCCCACATTTATTTCATCAGATTATCTTTTTTTAAGAATGCACAGAATCAATTCTAGAGACTCAAATGAGAATTAGGATTATGAGATCTCCTTCATGATCAGATCACTTTAGTACCATCATGGAAGTCTTGATTTCAGAACGAAAACAACTACATTTAAGGCCAAAGGGTAAGAAATAGTTCCTTATATGATGTAGAACTGTTATTGTGGTGTCTAAGCACCTGACTGTGCTTAAAAGGGTCTTATTCTTTATACACACAACACTTACTGTTTAGTAAGTTGCACCGCTCTGCTAAAGTCAGTATTTTCTGCCGATCATCTTCCCATGCTAGAAGCTGTCTCTGATGCACTGCAACCATGTCATCGAGTTCCTTATCGCGGTCTTTCAGTTCTGCAATTAAAAGCTGCAGCTCTTGCCTCTGCTTCTCAATGGTGCTGTTGTCAAGGCTTGGGTTACTTTTCTATAAAGGGTAACACACAGAACACATTTTGATGTGAAGGAGAAGGGAAAAAAAACTCTGGTTACAAACCCGAGGTTTTAATTTAAGCTATTTTTATACTATAACCAGAGACTGTTTCAGTGAGTTCCTCATGCCTGTGGTACCACCTGCGGTCCTTAACTGAAACTGTCCGCGGTACAATGAATAATGCCACACTAAAAACAGAGCACTCTAGGTTTAACTGCACTGTTGTTGTTTACCTGGGCCGAAGCAGAACGTGGCAGTGATGGATTCATAAGGGACCGTGGGCCTGAGCGCTACCAGGCATTAGTGCACACTGGTAACTACCGATGACTGCGACGTTGGGCACGGAGGCCGCCTCCGATCTAAGGACATGGTCGCCCGCCGAGGCTGCTGCAGGAATAACAGACACAAGCCGTTGAGAACCGACCGAGCGGGGGCCCGGCCCCCAGGCTTCTGACAAGAGCCTAGGTCTGCGGAGGGGCCCTGGGGCATCCCCAGCTCGGACCAACGGGACCCAGCTAACCGGGGCAGGCCCCGGGGCCCCATGTCCCCACCGTGCCCGGTCAGGGCCTGCACCCCGCTCCCGCCCGTTACTCCGCGCCCCCCGCCAAACCCACCGGCGCCCTCGCCCTGACGTCACGGCGGCGCCCCGCCCCCGCCAGCCGTTAGGCAGAAGCCCCGCCCACCCCAGTGGTGAAGCTGCGGGTTCGAGTCCCGCTTGGGGCTGGAGCTGCTCGGGAAGACGAAGAGTTACGAGGCTCGGTGATAGCGTTAACAGGAGAGCAGTGACAACTGTTGGATTCACAGGTAACAGTTACAGAGATACACTATCTCTTTGAACACCCCATTCTTAACTCAACCAATCGGCTCATAAACAAGAACCACAACAAGAAGGAACTTCACCGGTAGCGTACGACACATCACCCTCATGTCGTCCCTCCTGGGTTTCAACTCATCTGACTGTAACAGAAGCATGTCTATTCCAGGCCTCTGTCACCAGGGAGCATTTAGCATTATTAAATAGAGCAGTAAAAGAGAAAGCTCCAAATCCATGCCCAAGGCCATTCATGGGACTAAGGTGAGTGGAGCTGTACAGCTGGAGAGCAGAGAGGTACAACCAGCACCCCATCTCACCTCCTGTGTGAGCAAGGCTTTAGGAAACCAACAGCAGTCACTGTGAAGGTGTGGTAATTACTACTGCTCTGGAGCTAGCTGCATGCCAAAAACATAAGGCTGCTAAAATCCCCTCACGTTGAAGACCAGTGGGGTTAGGAAATTGTCTGGAATTATGATAACAGGTTGAATGTTCCAGATGTATCTGTATTTTCCTTAACAGAATACTTCAGTCGGTAGAAACCTACAATGACCTGGTCCAACTGCCTGACCACTTCAGAATTCATTTTCCTTTAAGTGCTTACACATCTTTAGAACATTTGTCCTATCCTAATTTCTAAGGTTTTGTGCAGGTAAATCAGAAGTATGAGTCTGTACATTACCACAGGCCTTATTCACTTGACCTCAGCAGAAAGGTCAGCAGATGAAAATAACCTTCTAATGACTTAGGTTATTATTTTCCTGTAAGACTGCTAGAGGAAAGCAACTGTAAAGAAAACAGAAACTGCATTCAGTGAGGAACAGTAATTTTATTTAGATCTACTTCATGCGTAAGCATGATAAAACCCCAATTGAACTTTGGCAAGTATCACAACAAAAATAACCAAGCAGCCTATACAGAAACAGTGAAAATGCCAAGGATATGGGTTCTCCACAGCTTCACTGCAGAGCAGAGGGATTTAGAAGCCTCACTTTGGCTACATCATTTATAACCATATAATTAAATAAAGGTAGTCTTCCACTATCACTTCTTGACTTCTCCGAGATCTTCAATGCTATCATCATCCACCTAAGGAAAAAAAAGGCCAAAACACAGCATATTAAGTCTATTTTCTTCTTAGATGTCTCACTCAATGTTCACCACTGTACATGTGGGAGTAGCATACAGCACCATCAGAGATTCCCTGCTGTAATTCTACATGAGTGACATGCTTATAGGACACAGCTGAGCCTCTGGAGCTCTGAATAAGGACAGGCTTAGAGAATTACTTCAGAAAGAACCCCTCCACTCAGGAAACAGCGCAACAAGGGAGAGTCAAAGCACACACTTGTGATTGCAGCAGCACAACCAAACGTCTCAACCATCAACGTTTTAGTCCAACCCCAAATTAATCTCTCCTGCTGAAGCACAAGTGTGTGTGGGTTTGTTTGGTTCGTTTAATTCTGGATTATTTTAAGAGACTTTTAAGAATACGGTGGCAATGTAAGAATACTCAGACACTGACCGTTAAGGAACAGTCACAAAGAAGCCACAGATATCTGAGAGCTGGACTTACTATGACATGCCTTTCTCACTGTCTCGCAGTAACAGCACTACATGCATGGGGTTCTGCTGCTCCTTGCACAAAGGAAACAACATTTGAGTTCAAGTTTAATCACTCCTCAACCTATTGGGGTGGGAATGCAACGACCACTCTTTGAATTCTGCACACCAATCTGTGCTGCCAAAGAATAAACCCTTTTTAAAAATCATTGGAAAGGCACAGGCTATTGTGGAAAACTGGAGTTCTGACAGAAGAAAGGGTCTGTTACCTCAGGCCACTTCTCCTGGATTACATCAATAATGTCATCTGTAAAATCGCCCTGAATGATGATCTCATCTTCTCCTGTTACTGAGGCACCGCAGGAAAATTTCTGAGCAAAAAACCTTTGTGCTTCCTTAAGATCAATTTCTGTTGATGAGAAAATGGCCAGTTTAAGTACAATCATTGCCATAAGGGTTGTTTTCTCAAGTTTAAAACCAAAATCTTGTTTTAACTGTTGAAAAACCAATGGCAATTTACAGCGAAAGCTTTCCTACAGTTTCCACTGAAAGCTAAAGTCTGTTGTTGATATACAAACAACTGACTCCACAAATCTAGTAAACTATTCAAGGTAAAAATCACTGAATGTCTTCTGCACATTCTGTTGAGGCAGGTCAAGGCTGTGTGCACTCACCAGAACAGCACAGAGAACTGTTTAAGAAGCACCTCCAGTTCTGAATAACCTCATAATTATTGAACAAGTTTTTCCCCAGAAGTGCTTCAATATGTTCTTTTCAGAAACACACCCTGGTGATTTGAGACTGGCTTCCAAGCACAAAGATACATTCTCAGTTCACATCAAGCCAGTGTGTGTTACTGATCCCTCAAGAAAATGGATTGCTACTCTCACGCAGGAAAATATGCAATGTGTGCTGTTAACATAACCAAGGTTAAAACCTACTTTTTTAACAGAATTTGTAATCAATGTGCGAAGTAAGATGCTGTTATAAAACCCAACTGGCTGTCATGTTAAACATCAAAATGTGTTAAAAACCCCATAAGCCTATTTGTTTGAAAACACCATGGAAATAGGGACGCTAATAATTTATCCCTGAGAAAAGTCACTGTACTTTTAGAACTGTTAAAAGCACCCTGGGACTCAGATGGAAGTGGATCACTCAATGTAATACAACCAGAAGAAATACCATGATGATGTTAAAGGCCAAGCACATCTAAACCCAAGACAAAAGTCAACTCACCAAACGTTGCAAGGCCACATACTCTTGTGACATATTTTTTCTTTGCTCTAGGAATTTTAGCTATTGTTACTTTCTGTGGTACAGTCTTCTTTTTCTGTTTTATCTGACCTCTTCCACCTTTAAAATAGAGTATAAGGTTACATGATGTTACACACTTCATTAAAGAGCATGTAAGATGAGATGTCACCCCTATAAACAAAGACACTGTTATCTCACATCTGTGCTGGTAAACAAAAATACATTTTGCAGATTGTCTCACATTAAGGTTTTTTAATTATTATCTAAGGAAGGTCTCATATAACAATGAATGCATGTCAAATGCGTGTTCAAGTACAGCTTGCACAGCAGCTATTTAAAGAGGGGGTTTCCCTGCACTTTCCTAATCTTTGCATTTGGTCTACATTTAACCCCTCTTTCAGGAATTGTTCTTTGGTTGTAATCCAAGGAAGAAATTGTTACTATAATGTTTTTCATGTGTTTAACATCCCTAGGGTTTGTGTCCAAGGCAAAGCAACTTACTCATGTCCACCTATATGAGGATGTGCCTGCTAGGGTTAAACAGCAGATACCTGTGCAGGACTCCAGCATGAGCCATGCATCTATACACGAGCTACCATAAAACACCCTGCCTCTTAAACAGAAGCCAGCTGCAGTAGTTGACTGCCAAATTCCACATGATTTAGTAGCTTTCTTACTGTCTGTGTCTAGGCCAACCTGAGGGAACACTTCACATTATCAGGCGCTTATTAGTCTGAGTAAAGCATGCAAAAGATCTATTCCACTCATTAAGATTCTTAAGTCAGATTAAGATCTCTTAACTGTGTATACACTCATCAAGTTACTTCAGGGTAACCAGAGTTTCATGTCCTTGAGCCTTCTCAGCATGAAAACATAAAGAATTTATGACAAGCAAGCTAACCCCTTGTGACTAGTTCTTTTTCTAGCATACAGCACTTTCAACTCCACATCACTATAAATTGTTATCACATAATCTAAGACAGTAAATTTCTGTCTTAAAATGAATTCCTGCAGTGTCTTAGTTAAGTTTTTGCTTGTTTCTTCTCACCCTCTCTCTTACAGTCAATCTTACACCACCATAGTTAGCACCAAAGCATTAATTTTCATAAAACTTTTCATTCTAGGAAGAAAACCTCTAAATATTTTAAACACTATTAGTTTAGAACCAAAAGCCAGACAGAAATCTAACCATACTACCTCACACTAAATTAACGGGAAATAAAATGTCCTGAAGTCTCCAGGAAAATCATCCAAGCTACAGAACGTAAATCGCTGTTGTTACCCCACACAGCTTACTGACAAAATAAATATAACTGGTTACCAAGCCACCAAAATAACACATCTGCAGTGAGATCTGGCTTAAAATCTGAGCTTTACTGGGCTATTAACCATCATTTATGAAGCACGACAGACACAACTGGCACTCCACAGATAAATGTATATTAATAACCTCAGCATTTGGATTTAGTGAAAAGTATGTTAATTAATTAAACAGAAAGAACTCCAATGATAAAAGATAAATGTGTTTAGATTATTTTATATATATCTTCCAAACTTGGTTTTTGAAGATGCTTTTCATTAGTATTGCTGGGAAGAGACACAGCTGTTAGCAAAGCCATAGGTGGTAGTATTAAAAGCATAAAACCAAACCCTGTTACTTGAACACAGAGGAGGGGTGGAAGTTAGACAGGCAAAAGCAGTGTCATGAGGCACAAACAGAGGAAAGCAATCTTTGTTCCACTCTGCCAGCAACCTATAAACTGTTGTTAAACGGGGCAGAAACAAGTATTCTGGGAAGCATGCCAGCTGATTTTAGGTTGAGAAGAATTGCTCCCTGAGTAAGTGTACCAGAACACTAAGACACATGATGCAAGTCATCTTTCACTTGCTATTACTCCTATCCACTTCTTCCATCAACATCTATCACTGCAGTAACTCTGTTATCACTAGAAGAAAAATACTTGGTCCCTTCTATGTGAAGTCAAAGCACAGCTAACAACCAAAACACAGGGAATCTGTGCCAGAGCCCACGCCAGGGGGTGAGAAAGGGGTGCCCCAAACTGCTTATGAATCAGTACCACAATCAACTATTTAGACCTTGCCTCTCTTTTGCTTCTTCTTCTCTTCTTCTTCCCCCGCAGTTCCTTGGCCTTCTCCAACCCCAGCTTCCTGCTTAGGGGAATTTTCTGAAATACATCAGAAAGGAGCAGGGAGAAGAAAGAGAACAAAGGCAGAGGTCAGACCACCACAGCCTTACAGAACAGGTGCAGTGATATTTTGTGCAGCAGCCCCTTGACTGATGTGTGTTACATCTTTATTACAGTACTTATGCAAATCATACTTCAGAAAAGCCTTAGCTCTAAGGTACAATTACAGCTTCAATACAGTCTCTTCACATCATTTCAACAGAGATACAGAAATTATTTATAGTGTTAATACTGAAATTCCAAACGCAAATCAGCAAGTTCCCTGTTATTAATGACCTTTCCTCCAGCCATCCACAGAGACTGGACAGACATAAAACTCTGATGGGAAACAAGTGCATGGATGACTGGTTACAGGAGGAACCTTACAAAAGCTCAAACATTATTACTGAAATTGCACCCTGTTTACTCGGTGTTTTCTGACATTATTAAACAGATTTTCACAGCATTAAAAAGCACAGTAGGCTCTTAAGAAAATGATTAAGTTTCATACTTGATACAGTGGGAAAAGGAAAAATATGAGAATTGCTCAGAGATTTTTCAATACATCTGAGGGTAAAGATCAGTCAGAAAACAGAAGCTTCTTACCTACTGTGAGTTTTGCAAACTCATCTGGAAAATTCTTTTCTAACCATTGTCTGCATTTAGTCACATCGGGCATGTATTCGCAGTACTGGAGAAGAAAGGTCACATGAATGTTGCTACCAGAATAACTACAAAATACATCACAAATACAGCACAATACACTGGCTATTCAGCTCAGCCATTTCTCCTTAAGATGAATGAATACAAACACTTTACTAGCACACAGGAAACCTCATGCCATCTTAAAGATGACACACTTAAGAAAAAGCAGGAAACATCAGAAAGAATCCTCATTCTCAGCAATAATAAGACACAAAGAAGAAACTTGGACAACAAAAACATTAACTCACCTCTGTTGGCAATGAACAGACTGGAGAAAGAAGGGAGAAAAAAACAGATTACAAAAATAACTTCTCCATTCAGTGTTAAATTCAAAGAGGCATTTTAAAGTTAGGAGTGACTTATAACTTATGGTTATAACCACACATTGACTCAATAGTACTTTATAGAAGGTGTCTACAGCTTTGGGAAAGGCTACAGAAAGAAACACCGGTTCTACCTGGTAAAAAACATTCCCAATGAATTACCATGTTGATTTGGTTGGCTTTCCTTTTACCACGAGCTGTCAGTGTCCAGGAGAGGGGCTTGGCCCCAGTACAAACCCAATCCAACCCTCCAGCCTTTCACACAGTACAGGGATTCTTTCCTAACCCCCTGCAACTTCACTTAAGCTCAAAGGAACTTATCTAAAGGAATCGTTATCTAAAAATCATACTTTTATCCATATAACTACAAATGTCATGAATAAAGGATAATTCTGAACACAGCACAGCAATTACCTTCATGAAATCTTAACTTTATTTCTTACTGTCATACTAATACTTAAAGGTTTTTTCTGTGTTAAAGGCTTTACTGGCTTTCTGCAGGAAGAGACCTCTGTTCAACAGGTCACAATCTGAGCACAACTCATGCTTCTTTTACCCTCCATCCCTCAGACCCCAAAACTGCTGAAAGACAATCAGAAAGCTCAAGCTGACCATAGTCTGGCTTCTCAATAAAAGCTGACCAAAAGAAAATCTCTGATGCTCTCACTGTTTCTGCTAGGCTGCCCTCACAAACAGCACGTTGTCAGAATCACAGACAACTGATCCTTGAGCACTTGCCTCCACAGTAGAGAACCCGAAGGGGGTAGTCACCATCTGACCTGGCACCGCTCCTTATGTCTCCTCTGCAGTCAGGGACCACAGGCTCAGCTACATCTGTGGCCATGTCACACGCCTGGAGGTCACAATACAGATAAAGCAGGGCCTAAGTTCTGGGTTAGAGTTATTCACATCTTTCCCAGCATAAGAACCCCAGAGACTGATGGGTCCAGAGAAAACAGGTACAATCCTAAGAAGAGGAAAAATCAGGGAGGAAAAACAGGAGTCAAGACATAATCAAAAAATACCTGGGAAAAGGCTGCAAAAGATATCTAGCAGCATGGAATTTTAGGACATAAGGGGGGATAAACCAAAGTGTCACAAAACAGTGTGAAATTAAGAAAGATCTGCAAGAACACCACATGGAATTACAGAACACACCGAGTTAAGATGTGAAGCATCACATTAAAACAGTGGTATATGAACAGCAGGGACACTGGGGGAACGTACTGCCAGTACAATGGCAAAGAATAAGCGTCATTTAAATCCGTACCTGAAGGGTTACATTCTAATCCTAGGGCAGGTCTGGGCAAAGAAAAACCCCAAAACCACAAAACACGCAAACGAGACTCAACCAACTGATATATTTAATAGTGGTTCGCATGCACACTTTTACAGGCAAGGGTTTAGAAGATGGGGGCCAACAGGAGAGGGGTCTGCAATGTATAACTGCCCCAGGACCATTGGGAGAAAGCAGCATATACGTGTGGGAGCCTCCGAGCCAAGCTGCTGCACAAGCTGTGCCTGGGCTTTGAAGAGAGCTGGGGGGAAATGCCAGAGGTGATGTGGGATAGGAAGGCGACAGGGAAAGGCAGCAGACGGTTGTAATGAGGGGAAAGACGCTGGGAGGACCCATGGATGAGGGACGAAGGGGATAAAAGTGAAGGGAGCTAGGAGAGAAGGGAAAGGGCGCTGGTGTGCCAAGCAAATGGGATCACAGACGTGGTGAGGTAGGGACAAGAGCTGAGGGAACGGAGAACGCTGAGACGAAAGGGATCACAGTGAGGGCGGGCAGAGCCGCAGCACCGGGGCACAGGGAGAGTGCCGGAGCGGAGGGAAGGATGCTGGCAGCCGGCGGGGAAAGGCCGCTCGGCACCGGGACGAAGGGAATGGGAAGCCCCAGGGACGGCGGCGGGCGCGGCGTTACCCGGGAGGCCCCCGAGGCCCCGGCGGCGGCGGCTCCTCCTCGTCCTCCTCCGGTGGGTCCCACACCCCGCGCCGCACGTGCGTCCTCCACAGCGCCGCCGCCGCCGCCGTCTCGCGAGAGCGACGGGGCGTGGCTTGAGACCTCCGGCTCGCCGTAGTAGAGCGGGGCCGCCCCGTTGCTAAGCGGTACGTGATCGCGTGAGCTACGGCGCGCCGGAGCGGACATTTGCCGCCGCCGCCGCCGCCATGCCCCGGTACGCGCAGCTGGTGATGGGCCCGGCGGGCAGCGGGAAGGTGAGGCGGGGGACGGGTGGCGGCGGCGGCCCGGTCGGTGATAGCGGCCCGGTAGATCCGTGACAGCGGTTGTGTGTGCCTTGCAGAGCACGTACTGCTCCACCATGGTGCAGCACTGCGAGGCGCTGGGCCGCGCCGTGCAGGTGGTGAACCTGGACCCGGCGGCGGAGCTCTTCAGCTATCCGGTCACGGCAGGTAGGGAGCTAGGGAGGGAGGCGGCGGGAGGCCGGTACCGGGCACCGCTGCGAGCGAACGATACGAGGTCGCTATGCACGCGTGTTGTTGTAGACATCCGCGAGTTGATAGAAGTGGATGATGTGATGGAGGATGACTCCCTACGGTTCGGACCCAACGGCGGCCTCGTGTTCTGCATGGAATACTTCGCTAATAACTTCAGCTGGCTGGAGGAAAGCCTCGGGCACGTAGAGGATGACTACGTGCTGTTTGACTGCCCAGGTAAGCAGATATCAGCGTTCTGGTGTCCTTCATATGCAGTACTATAATGTGGATAACTGCTCCTGCTGGCTTCACATCCCTGCGTACCTGATGTTCTGCATGTGCTCCAGGTCAGATCGAGCTCTACACACATCTGCCAGTGATGAAACAGCTGGTGGAGCAGCTGCAGCAATGGGAATTCCGTGTCTGTGGAGTTTTTCTGGTGGATTCTCAGTTTATGGTGGAATCTTTTAAGGTATCCATTTGAAATCCGTTGTAAAAGTTCATACTGAGAATGAACAAAGAATCTGAGCAATTTCAGAGTGGGGTTTGTTTGGTCCAGAAGGAAGAATGCTAGGCTGGGGGAGATGTGATTGCGTTCTTCAGTTGCCTCAGACACAGGTCACAACAAAGAAGATTCCAGTTGGATGTAAAGCAAATCTGTGCTGTGGGAATGGTCAGTCTGGAACAGGGCATGGAGAGACTGTGTAGTGAATGTTCATGGAGCTACTCAAGCCTTGACCGGACAAAACCCCTGAGCAACCTGATCTGAGCTTGAAGTTGCCTCTGCTTTTAGTAGTTGTATAAATGAAATAGCCTCTAGAAGGCCCTTCCTGTCATTCCATGAGAGCTTTCTCATATCTGGAAGGAGAGCAGGCTGCTTTCCTGTCTACCAGTACAAATCCAGAGATGGGCTTTGGGTTTTCTTAATGCCCTTTTCAGTGGCAGATCCAGATTTGATGGCAGATGGGATACTCAGCACCTCCCCTTCCCAGCAGAGAATAATTCCTCACATGGCTTGTGTCCAAGTTTCATGTATTCACTAGCTAGACTTGGTCTGTGGTTGAGTGTCTGTGTATTGGTGTTGTGTTTTTCTGTGCTTAATTACATCATTTCTATATTCCTTCAGTTTATCTCTGGAATTCTGGCAGCTCTCAGTGCAATGATATCTTTAGAGATTCCACAGATTAACATTATGACCAAAATGGATTTGCTGAGCAAGAAAGCCAAGAAGGAAATAGAAAAGTAAGTTCCAAAAAACTACTTTTATTGTGTAATATGAGGAGGCAAGCTCCATTCAAAATTCAATCTCATGCTTCCCACAATTAAAACATACTTTTTTGGAATGGGAGATGCCCTGCCTATGGCGGGAGGGTTGGAACTAGATGATCCTCAGGTCCTTTATAACCCTAACTATTCTCTGATTCTATGATGCATTTGTTTGATGTCAAACATAGGCTTTAAATGCCTGGGTAGGATGCTTACAGTTTAGTCAGAATCAAAAAGCTAGCTCCATGTTTGTACTTACCTCTGGATTTTTCTGTAACTAATTATCTTCAATAACTCATTCTGAATGACATTGCAGACTGCTGTACTTCGAAACCTAAACCAGAGCTGATCATATCAGGGTTTTGATACTGACCATACTGAATTACTTATGTGTTATTTTTACATTTGTGAGCTATTCAAATACCTACAAAAACTGGTTTTACACATTTTAAGTTCTGATACAGAGTTAGTTCATTTGGATCACAAATGGTTTTGGCAGCTATATAAAAGCACAATGACTCATTTGCTCTCTTTCCATGTTAACAATGACTTTGTTTCTCCCAGGTACTTGGATCCAGATATGTATTCTATGATTGAAGATTCTACAAATATATTGAAAAGCAAAATGTTTAAAAAGCTGACTAAATCCATATGTGGATTGGTGGGTATATTGCTTTTTAACTGGTACCCTTAAATTCAGTCGTGTATATATAAACAATACTGCATGGTTGCTGACTTCATTGCTGTTATTGATACTGCATGTTCTATAATCATTCTCCCCACCCCAAAAATATGTATTTACCTACCAGATGGTTAACAAAGACAGGATTGGAAAGACTCTCAGGCACTTGAGGATTTTACTTTTTGCCTATTTTTAACTCATTATTTTTTTCAGATTATATTATTAGATTTTTCAAACAAGGAAGACCTAAGTGTGATTTAACGGGGTAGCTTAGAGTACTGTGATTGAGAACTTGCTGCATTTCCTTACTAACATCCTATGAATCCCTTCTCCAGATTGATGACTATGGTATGGTTCGATTTCTCCCTTTTGATCGCTCTGATGAGGAAAGCATAAACATAGTCCTGCAACACATAGACTTTACCATTCAGTATGGAGAAGATCTTGAATTTAAAGAACCAAAGGTAAAGTACTTCTAATGAGAAGATGGTATTATGGGTCCTTAAAAAGCATCCATAATATAAGTTGTAATACATATATTAGTAATGTCTTTTAAGCTTGAAAGGTCAGAAGGGACCATTAAGATCACTCAGATTTCTTAGGTGCAGCAGCCATGAGGGGAAAAGTCAGGTTTTACCTTTTCTGTTTTCTTTTTGGCAGGAATGTGAAGAAGATAAATCTGCTCTTGTGGATGAATACTTTCAAGATCATGTGGATGAGTAAAAAATGAATGTTCAAATATGGGAGGAGAAAATACCTTGTTTGTGTTAAAAAGTGAAAAAGAAAATCCACTCCTACACAAACATAGTCCATGTTTTATCTGTAAGATAACTACTATTTATAATGAAAAGTGAGCTATATGCCCTTGTAACTATTTTAATAAACAATTTTTATTCTTATGTGTGTGTGTTATAAAACACATGGGCTATACAAGGTCCTCACACATTGATGTATCTCATTTAAGCATAGGAATGCCTGAAAACAATCTTAATTATCTGCAAAAGGGTAACACTGAATATCAATAGGTTGTAATAAATAATAATGGACATAAGTAAGTAGTTTCATTATGATGAGAGAAAGGATTGTACTTGATAACTGAACCTGAGCTGGTAAATAGTGGCCTCCCAGCCTCTTGAGGAAGATGAGTGTTTTTACATTCGCTGTGGAAAAGCCCAGATTTTAAGCTTTCTTAAAGCTATTTTTTGTACAACTCACGGATGGCTTTGAGTGGTTTATACATCAATAACATCTACAACACCCGAAAGAAAACCAGAACTAGGTGATGGTCTTGTGCAGACATGTTAAATAACACAGTTTGTAACAAAGACCTCAGCAACAAATATTCTGAACTGTGAAATGCTTAACATCAGTGAATGCTTAGATGTAGGCATATCATCTATATATAGTCCATGTATTAAAAATTAACCCCATCCTCACAAGACACACGCAGCCAAGTATATCAATAGAATAATTGATGCCATTTTGTAGGAGCAGTCAGCAGATGTCTGAGAGCAAGGACACCCCTTAAAAGAAACCAAAGCAGGGATAAAATACTTGAAGACAACTTCACTTACCTAAACCTGGGCTGCGATAGCGACTTGATACAGAGTTTAGTTCCTGTAGTTTCTTGCTTGTAGTCCAGAAGGTGTAATTTTTCTTCTTACTCATCAGTAGGGTTGTTCTTCATGTCTATTTAAATAAATGATTAAATGGTCATGCTGCTGTGGTGCTTATTTTTAAAATAAGCATCTGCACAGTCAAAACAGGGAGGTTCAACAGATCAGCAAATGCTGCATGTCTAGAGGAAAAGAGCTTCCCTGTGTCCTTATGTGGAGGTCATGTATGATTGCATAAGTCTTTTAAATGGGAACAAACAAAACTGCAAAATAAGATGTCACCTAAGAGCTATTAAAATCGTCTTTCAAAGCCAGGTTTGCAAAAATTGCCAGCCTTTGATACTTGGCATTTCTAAAACTTTACTCCAGCACAATTAATGAACACTGAGAGTTAAGTTTCAAGACAGCCAATGCAGTCACCAGGAAGAGCTGTGCAAAAACATCAGCTCTTCAGAGGCTCACCACATCACTCATGGCAGGACCAGATTTGGCTGAATTAAACCATGCAAACGTTGGGAAACCTTTGGGGGCTTCTCTCACCTCCACACTGGCTCTTCCTCAAGACAAATGCTGCCTGTGACATGTCAAAGGACAAACCCCAGCCCTGCAGTTAGATCACCTTGATGCACTTCCAAATCTCCCAAGGTTTTCTTCCTGAATCATGCCATGAGTCATTTACCAGGGGATAAATTCAGGATAATACAGAACATTATGGCTTGATAGTGACAGAGGAATGTGCACCTTGAAATAGTGCATCCCACCAAATGCAATGTGTTTGGACCAGCTCTGTGCTTCCTTACACAGAGTGCCCAGCAGCTGGCTGTGGCTGTTGCATGTTGGGACAGAGCACACAATGCCCAAGAGTGCTGCAAATGCACAGGAGAGAAAACCAGTTGCAAGCAAAGCATCCTCTCCTGCACTCTTGACAAGCACTGACCCTTGCCGGGGATAGGAGCTCATCTCTTCCAGCAAGGAAGGAAGATACTAGGATGGCTGGAGAATTAAAGTGTGGCATGGGAAAGGTTGAGGAGGGGTTACTTGCAGTGCTGGCCACAGCAAAGGCAGAGGGAAGGGGGAAACGAAAAAGAACGAAAAAACAAGCAAGTCTCCCTCTGGGTGTGCTTCCAAGCACCTTCCCCGTGCTGGCAGTGCCCTCACAGGAGCGGTGCCTCTCGGGGCGGTGCACGCCGCAGGCCTCCGCTCCGGCTTCCCCTTCTCGCACCGCCTCTGCTGCCTCATTTCCTGCAGCGCAGGCAGAGGAGGAAGCTTTGCTGCCAGCTCCTCTCTGCTTTTCCCCTTGCCCGGCCCCGCTGACCTGCGTCCTGCCCTTCGAGATGCCGGTGAGGGGGCTTCGCACCCGGCGCTTAACCTGCCCGTGGCGGCGGGGAGAGGGGAGGGCAGCGGCCAGGGCGGTGGGGCCGGGCCGAGGGGGTGAAAGCGCTCCCCCCCCGGAGCTGGGACAGGGGCTTTGCCGGCCTTGAGCAGCTACTGGGGGACCAAAGGGGCTATAAGAAACCCCAATGAAAGAGGGGAATTGCTGCTTATGGGAGGCTGCTGCAAGGGCGACGCCCTCCTCTTCCTCCTATTGCCAGGGATCCCCCGGTTGCAGCCAGGAAGAGGGTGGTGAAAGCAGTGCTGTGCTCTGGTGTTGTTCACACCCCTTCTTTCTGCTAGGGGATACTGCTTACACACACACGCCCCTGGCTGCATCCCCTTTTCCCCCCACAAAACAGGCTGTGAGGAGGTGAAGGCATCTCGGTGGGAATGCTTGGAAAGTGCATAAAGCTGGACTCATCAGTGGTTAAAAATCGGTTTTCCAGGGAGAAACTGTGACATGCAGAAAGGGGTTTGGTTTGGTTTGGTTTTTTTCCACTTAGACCAGTTTTACAGTGCACAGAAGGGTCTGTTTTTTGGTTGTGTGGGTATGTGTTAAGCCTTGTTTTATTTATTATTATCTAATATTATTAGCTTGACATGCAAATAAAATACAATCATATTTAATGGCCAACTAACTTTCAATGAACTATGCATGGCCCCATAACTGAGGCAGGAGAACAGGACTGCTGCTCCCTTGGTGCTGGGCAGAATGGGGTCTGGCAGCCTCCCCATACCTGTTTTATCCTGTCTCCCTCCACTGTGATCAGAAGTGGTGCCAGTGATGATGCTTCCATGGTCTGCACCAGAATGGCACTGCGATCTGGGCCTAAAGAGAAAACAGACATTGTTTGTGCAAGGAAAAATTACTGGAAGCATCACTAACAAGCTAGACTGACTTCTACTTGATGAAGACACAGGGGACACATGATCAGACATGGAAATGTCTATTTTCAGCAGCATTAATAACCATCTGTTCCCCCCATCTCTAGGCTTACCACTCCACTTTAATGGACTCAGACACCAAGCTAGTTGGGAACATGGCACTGTTACCCATCAGAAGCCAGTTCAAAGGCCCAGCACCTCGGGAAAGTAAGTTTATAATGATCTCTGAAATCACTGCCTGTTTATAGCTCATCATCATCTCTCAGTTTGCTCCAAGCCAGCACTAGCAAGAGTGGTGAGAGGAGCCATGGGTTGGTTGGAAATGGAGTGCTATTTCCAGTGTATTTCTATAAACTGCACTTTATAGAGAAGGAAGAAAAGTTTTCAAATACTTAAGTTGTTCAAATCATAGAAAACAGTTATGCACAGAGAAATACACTCCAGCTAAATCAGTTGCTTCAGTAATTAATGCCCACAGTTACTATTCTCATGCTTCCTCTTGTGCTCATCAGTAAGTTTTGAGGAGGATGTGGTGGTGTGAACCCTCTGCTGTCAGAGGAAGTGGAGGTTTAGCTACAGAGAACTTGGGCTTTGGGTCTGTGGCTGAAGACACTCGGCTGCGCTGAAGGGCAAGGAGTAGGTTAGGCAGCACTTTAGGGTAAAATTGAGATGAAGTTACAGGCATCCCAACAGGATCCAAAGGCAGCCTGGTCAGGATTCCCCTTCAGCACATTAAGTAGCTATTCCCCAGTAACGTGGTGGTTCAGTTTGAGAAAGGAAATATAAAGGAAATACTGAATTTAAGCAGTTGGTGGTTGGTGTCCAGAACTGTGTTCTGCTCCTCACCTTTTGTTTTGAAGAGGACAATGAAATTTATGTGCTCTTTTTCCAAAACCATTTTTGTGTCTTGAGAAGACTTTCACATTGTTAAAACTGGTGAGTTATTCAACTGGTAGAAAAGTGGGGAGCTGCTGAATTGCTGCCATTTGTGAAGTGAGAAATCATAGCAGGGGGTGCGGGGGAGAAGAAAGGAGTTCAAGCTCCTGCTAAGACAAGGAACCTTAAGTGTTAACAGTCTGAGCTCAGTGCTGTTTCACACACCAACTGCTATCTGGCTTCTGCTTTTTGTGAATACCAAGGTTTTGCTTTTGCAATAATCCTTATTTATGTATTTCAGAGAGTAAAAGTTATGACCAAATGTACTGTAACAGTGCATTGTTTTAACTCTGTATTTCTTTTTTGCTAGCTAAGGACACAGATATTATAGATGAAGCCATCTACTACTTCAAAGCTAACGTTTTCTTCAAAAATTATGAAATTAAGGTAATTCTTAAAGATACTTTGCATATGGATGTTCTTTGGTGGGTTGGTGCTGTGAATATGTTTATTTTCAATGAACTAGTTCTAGTAGATAACAATAAATTCCCTTCCTCCCACTTAATTAAAGCTGGGTAAATGCCATGAATTGCATTTCCCTCTCATGGGGAAATTGTAGGCCAGAATGGCTTAAACTCATTCCTGTTGCTTGCTCTTGTTCTTGCTTTGCAGAATGAGGCTGACAGAACACTGATCTATGTAACCCTCTACATTTCTGAGTGCTTGAAAAAGCTGCAGAAGGTAAGAAAAGTGAATTTCTGTGCAGGAGGAAAACTGAGTCTGTTCTGGGGATAGCTGGGAAAGTATTTGCTGATATTCTCTTCCCAGTGGCACAAATGATCCTGTTGACCCCACTCCCTATTGTCAGAGCCACTGATTCTCCAAGTCTGTGGATCTCCAAAGAAGCAATGTGTTCTTCCTGATGAGCTTTTATGTGTTACAGATAAAATAGACAGTTCTATCACTACATCAGCTGTTGTTTGTAACTGTTAATCCATTGTTTGCCTCGTTCTTCCAGTGTAACTCCAAAGGCCAAGGAGAGAAAGAGATGTATACACTGGGAATCACTAACTTCCCAATCCCTGGGGAGCCTGGCTTTCCACTTAATGCCATTTATGCCAAACCTTCCAACAAGCAGGAGGAAGGTAAGGCTAATGCAGCATCCCTGCAGGCTTCCTTGAGCTCTTACTTTACTAGCTGCACTTTTGTCACTGCAATAAATATTGCTGTTAAAACTGAATATTCTAAATCTGCAGTTCTCTTACGAGAAGAGCAGAGCTGGATTTTCTGACCTCAGGGGGGCAGTGGTTCCCCTGGATCCATAGATCTGACTGAATAGGGATCTGAGTCTGCCTTTTGCATCACGTTAATCACTAGATAAACCCTGTAATGGAGCCCAAGCCAGCTGCTGCACTGGCAGAATTGGAAGCCCACAACGAGCAAAGGTAACTGAGAGAAGAAAAGAGTTTGTATGATCCTTAAAATAGAAATACCATAAAAATTCTAGGTATGGTTGTAAATTGAGCAAACCAACTCAGCCAGCTGATGAGTACCTACAGATGTGAAAATTCACTTCCTGCCGTAAGCAGTGATAGTTGTTTCTCTGCTCAGTTCAGTCTGACTCAGTGCTGCCTCAAGTTCCACTGTTTTTTCCTGTGCTGTGTTTCAGAGGTAATGAGGGCCTACCTGCAGCAGCTGAGGCAAGAAACTGGTCTTCGCCTTTGTGAGAAAGTATTTGATCCTCAGAGTGACAAGCCCAGTAAGGTAAGAGTTTAATGTGATCATCACAGATCTAATGAGAGGTTTGCTGTGGAGAGAAGTGAGATGATGGGGGAGGGATCAGGTGTGGATAACTGGCACAAGCTTCCTGGCTTTTACAAAGCTAGTGAAATAGCAGGCTGCAAGTTATCAATGAATGTAATCTGTAATGCAGCAAGACAGTGAATGCCAATTTAGGTTACTTTAAAAAGCAGGGCAGTAATAAGTGGTGTCTGATTTGACTCTTCAAAGTATTGCACATCTGCTCTTGGTGAGGTTTTCAAATGGAAATCCACAGGCAGGAATGATGCTTTTCATCTTCCAGGCAGTTCTGATTTGAAAGCTTCTTTGAAGCAGACCCTTTTATCTCATGTACAGATTAAGAACAAATAGCTAATCAATGAATAAATGTCCTCCTGACTGTTCATATGTTTCATGTGCAAATGTGGCTGCATTTAATACTGAAATTATTTGGGCTAATTTAGTCAAAGGCATAGCTTTCTGATGTATCCCTTCATAATTATATTGGAATAAACAGCAAAAATAAAATAATAGAAATAAGATAAAGTAGAATGTCCTGCTTTATTTCAGAGCCCTATATTCTATAATATATATTCTATATATATTACATATGTATATTACAGATTTATATTCTATATATATAATATTTTATATTATTGAATCATAGAATGGTTTGGGTTGGAAAGGACCTTAAAGATAATCTAGTTCCAACTCCCTGCATTATAAATTCATCGAGTCTATTCCTGTCCTCTTGTTCACCCAAGTTCCAGTAGAAACCAGTGTGGAAAACTGTATGTGCAAGATTGGAGCCTTAACATTTATTGCTTGTCAGAGGTTGAATACTTTTAAGTCACTCTTTTATCACCTGGAAAGCACTTTTGGGTATTGTCTGACTTTGTGCTTCCTTTTGCAGTGGTGGATCTGCTTTGTGAAGAGACAGTTCATGAACAAGAGTCTGTCAGGTCCTGGGCAGTGAAGAGGCACAGCAGCAACAACATTAAACATTGTCACAGCAAGGTGTTTAGATATTCTGCCTTTGTTTTGGATACATTTTGTACCAAGGAAGAATTAAGTGCTTCTGAAGAAAAAAAGAAAAACAAAACCCCACCACAAACCAGTCAATGAGGGATTAGAGGGAACAAAAAGATAACTTGAGTAATGTAAGCAAATATTATTAAGCTGGTGCTTAATAAGTGATTTCTAACATGCTGTTTCAGATCCAGGCTGCTTCATTATCACTGGCTGCAGCTGGCATGTAAAACGGGGCTTGTATTTAAGAAAGGAAATGAGCTTGTTTGTGGAGCAGGGGGAGCTGTGGGATTGCTCTACTGGCTAGAGTCTCAGTACTGTATGTCCACGGAAAACACGCCTCTCACGCTGTGTTGTTGAGTGCAGTGGTTTTTACCTTGTTTTCAATAAACTTGGCTTATAATTAATATGGTAACTGCTTTGTGTCTTACAGATGGCCTTTGATGAAATCAGAGGTGGGTGTTTTTTGGTGAAAAGATCATCATTACTGTGTAATGCTAATCAGTTGGAGTGAATCATTCCCACTGAAAACATGGGTTAATACAGGGGCTATAGTTTGTAGCAACGTACCTGGTTATTTAGAAGGTCTGCCTTCACAGGGCAGTGCTCCTTGGTATGAAAATGCCTTCAAAGGGTAACACACGCAGATAACATGTATGTAATCTACACTATAGTGTAGTCTGAGGCTCCCTTTGTGGTGGCAGATTCAAGCACAAGCATCACACGATACTGGAAAGAGCTGTGACTGTTCCAATCGGTCAGATGCTTCCTTAGGAACTGCAAATCCAAGCTTGGTTTATTCAGAGTTGTCTCTTTCCTTTGTGGCAACGTGTGTTCCACTGTCACCATACAGCACCAACACACTTCTGTCACTTGCACTAGCCCTGTTTTACCGTTTGGCATGTTGACCTGTTGAGAGGCGTACTGCCCTCCACACAGCACTGACAGCATGTTCAAACTGAAAGCTCCCACTGATTTGATTTGCTGTAGCAGTTACATATACGTAATATATAACATAGCCATATTTTGCATTCTTTTCGTAATAGACGGAAAAAATAGTTTATGATTCACCCTTCCTTTCAGTCTATGCCTTGTAGTTAACAGTGCCCCTAGTAAGGCGTTTCCTCTGGCTGTGTCCCAGAAGAAATCTACATTTTGACGGGTCTTTCTCCTCAGTTACCTGTTTTTAAAGGCAGGAGCTTCGTTGTCTCTCAGACCTCAATCACATTTAGCTGCCGCAGCCAGCAGATAACACTGTAGGAGGAAAAAATGGACCAGACTCAATAACCGCGCACACCTAGGGAATACCTGCGCCGTACACCGATACCGAACAGAAACCCCTCCCGCTCTCGGCGAGCTCCCCTCACGCACCTCTTCCCGCCTCACCACTGCGCAGGCGCAGAGCCTTCCGGGGCTGCCCTCTGTGCGCCTGTCAGACAGCGCGTCCGGCAGCGCAGCGGGCTCCTGCAGGCGGTGGCGGGTGAGGCCCCCTCGGTGGCGCCATTTTGGAGTGTCGGCGGTGGCGGTCCCGTTCCCGTTCCCGTTCCCGTTCCCGGTCCCGGTCCCGTGTGTCCGGTCAGCATGAGCGTGGTGGAGCACGTACGGGAGATGGCGTCCGCCGGGCTCCACTCCAACGTGCGGCTCCTCAGCGGCCTTCTCCTCACCATGAGCGGCAATAACCCGTGAGTGGCCCTCCCGCGGCCGGTGGTGCTGAGGGAACGGCCAGGCGGGAGCGTCTCACGGGCCATAGACTGGGTTGGGTTGGGTTGGAAGGGACCCTAAAGCACATCCAGCTCCAACCCCTTCCACTAGAGCGGGCTCCGAGCCCCTGTGTCCAACCCGGCCTTGAGCACTGCCAGGGATGGAAGTGGGTTTGATGTTAGAGCTACTCCTGGTTCTTGCTCCCGGCCTTTCCCGGGGTTCAGGAGGAGCAGCACGGCCCGTACCCTTCAGGGTGCATGTTACAGCACGAATATCCTATTTAGTGCAGCGGCTTTCTCCTTCCAATGGTCACAGCTCTTGACTCGATTCCCATTGTTTTTCAGGACCTTCCCGTAAGGTGCAGTTTGTCATTTTAAATGGGGTTGAGGCCCTAATTGAACCCAAATCCCATTCTGAAATCCAAACTCTTCTGCAGACACACTGGGGGAGTTCTGAAGGGGGTGTGTAAAATGTAGGAGCATGGGGATTAGGATGAGGAGAGCAGTACAAGGAGCGGGGTTGCTTCCAGTTTTGAGTCCATTCAAAGAAAATGTGCTTTAATGTGGTTTGTTTTGGGGAGGATGGGGGCTGCTCCCTTATGGAAAGCAGTGGCCAAGCAGCTAAACATAAGGTGTTGTTGCTGGTGAGGTGTCAGGGGTGGCTATTACCTTTGTTTGTATAGAGATAAAGTAAATCGGTGAGATAATCCCTTTATGAGGGGATACTCAAGGCTCTTTCCGGTGTAATAAAGAAGCAGCAACAGGTGCAACTTGAAGCCAAAACTCCAGCTGCTTTGGTTCGGTAAGGCTCTGGTTCTTGTGCAGCAGCTGATCTCAGCCTTTCTGTTTGCTTTTCTTCTTAGGGAGCTGTTTTCACCATCTCAGAAATACCAGCTCCTTGTGTATCATGCAGACTCTCTCTTCCATGATAAGGAGTATAGGAATGCTGTGAGTAAGTATACGATGGCCTTGCAGCAGAAAAAAGCATTAAGTAAAACTTCAAAAGTAAGACCTTCAACTGGGAATGCTGCAACAACTCCCCAGAGCCAGGTATTTAAAAACTAACCAATGTGCTGCCTAAATTAATGTGTCTGACTCAGTATTCATAGAATCATTTCGGTTGGAAAAGACCCTTAAGATCATCAAGTCCAACCATTAACCTGAAACTACCAAGTCTACCACTAAATCATGTCCCTAAGCACCACATCTACAGGTCTCCTAAATACCTTAGATTGTGGATTTATGTCAAATAAAGGTGACATTTAAAGCTAACTTGTTCCAGAACCACTGTCGTGGTGTTTTCTAATGCAAAACTTAGTATAGTCTCAAACATGAGATGTTTTTTGTATGTGTAGTTCATGTTTTTCATTGTAAGACAGGAGCAGTATGAGCCAGCAGTAGGCTCGTACTGGCATCATCGCTTTCTTGCACTAGATTTGTGCAACATAGTGTGAGCATTTAATGAAGAAGCTGTGTTCAGATCTTTTACCTGACTTAAGCAACATTATACTTCAGTCTTTACCTTTTATTGCAGTGTTTGCCATCAGAAATTGAAGTGAAATACAAAATGGCTGAATGTTATACAATGCTGAAGCAAGATAAAGATGCCATTGCTATTCTTGATGGAATTCCCTCCAGACAGAGGACCCCAAAGGTTAGTTCTAGCAGACTGATCACAAGTCCTTGCTCAGCACATCTTGAAGATTTGCGATTTCATCTCAGATTTCATATCTTGAAATCTTGAGATTTCAAGATGTACTATGCAAATACAAAATAATGTAACCTTTATCCTTGGACTCAGAAAGAAGCATTTTCTTTAATTATATACTATGTGATAAGTTATAGGATAAGAAGAAGAAGAGCAGGTAATCTTGTCTTTTGCCCAGAAGAGGAGGGAGGGAGGCATGCTTGAAGACAAAGTTGTGAGGATTTCTCCTTTCTTGTACTTGACTCTACCAATATTTCTCTTGCACGTAGATCAATATGATGTTGGCAAATCTATACAAGAAAGCAGGTCAAGAACGCTCATCTGTTACGAGCTACAAGGAAGTACTGAGGCAGTGCCCTTTAGCACTTGATGCCATACTAGGTAGGTGTCTGCACACTGTTGGGATTTCAGTATTAAACACTATTATAATTTGAATTATGCTTGGGACTAGGTAACTGTCTTGCAGTTGCATGTAATATATGATGCCTTCATCATGCATGTTATAAAATCAGTGTAAAGCTGCTTGTTTGTTTGTCAAGGGATGGAGTTTCTGGTTTGCAGACAATTAATTTGTGTTAAAAGCACTTTATAATGGCTAAAATTGGTGTATATACCCTCCTGGCCAGGCTTGCTCTCGCTGTCGGTGAAAGGTGCTGAAGTGGCCTCTATGACGATCAACGTGATTCAGAGTATTCCTAACTTGGATTGGCTTTCCGTGTGGATCAAGGCATATGCTTTTGTGCATACTGGAGACAACACAAGAGCGATAAATACCATTTGGTAAGGGTTCAAAGAGCATGATGCAGTCAAATACTGTGTTAATAAGTATATATAATTGTATTTAAAATGGCATTAATAACAGCATTTCTTTTTCTTAAAGCTCTTTAGAGAAGAAGTCATTGCTGAGGGATAATGTGGACTTACTGGGGAGCTTGGCAGACCTGTATTTCAGGGCTGGAGATAATAAAAACTCTATTCTAAAATTTGAACAAGCACAAATGCTGGATCCTTACCTAATAAAAGGTGAGTAAATCCTAAAAGAACGTGTACATAATGTAGTGATCTGATGAGTAACATTAGAGTAGCAGCTACATGCAATCAAACATGCAGGGGAATGTTGTATCTGCTTGTACCTGCCTTTCAATTCAGAAGCTGTGTACCTGGAACCATTACTGGTAGAGGTACAGTTTAAAGTAGATGTTCATGCGTTTGGTTTTGTTTTTTCTTGGTGTGAATGAGCTTTGCATTTCTTGCTGATGGATCTTGAAACATTTCTCTTTAGGAATGGATGTGTATGGTTACTTATTGGCACGTGAAGGTCGATTAGAGGATGTGGAGAACTTAGGCTGCCGTCTCTTCAATATATCTGATCAGCATGCAGAACCCTGGGTGGTATCGGGGTAAGTTCTTGCCTTTCTTATCTCAACTCTTGATTTGCTGCAGGCAGTGGATTGCAGTTGATACAGTGGATTCAGGCTTTTTCGTTCACGAGGTGCTTTCCTGTCCTGTTCTTGGGCTGAATTAACTGTCCATAAATACCTGTTTTGGTTGTTTTCTGTATGTTTAAACCTATTAGAGTTAACACGTCTGTGCACTAAGAATGATATATTAAATAGCTGTAACAGTTAATATTCATACTGCTTTTTTTTCTAAGTTCCCAAAGTTGTTTTTTTTTCCCCTGAACATGTATTCTTACCTTCAAATGCAAGAAGTTCAATAGTTGCCTGTAGTTGCCTTTGTTTTTCTTCTTTTAAACCTCTATGAATGTGCACAGGCACCACAGCCAGTACATGTTTACAACCCCTCTTGTCTTTCCATAGGTGTCATAGTTTCTACAGTAAACGATACTCTCGTGCCTTATACTTAGGAGCCAAAGCTATCCAGCTGAATAGTAACAGTGTTCAAGCTCTCCTGCTGAAAGGAGCTGCTCTTAGGAACATGGGCCGAGTCCAGGAAGCAATTATACACTTCCGTGAAGCAATACGTCTTGCACCTTGCAGGCTGGATTGCTATGAAGGTGAGTGAAGTGAAGCTACTCACACGTTCACTATTGGTTTGGTGTCATGCTGATGGCTAGACAAGAGAATAGACAGTTCTTCTCTTTGTTTAATCTGGATATAAACAGACTTGGGTGTTCTGAGCAGATCACTTTGGGGTGATGATGTTAACTGTATGGTTAGTTCCACTGGGAGCTTCGTTTTGTCATATTTACTTAAATCTTGTTGATCTCAACAGCAGCCTCAAGTAAATACTGAGTTCTGAAGAGCCCAGCTGAAGTATTCATATCTCTGTACAGGAACTGGAAAAAAAGATTAGGTGTATTTAGGCTTTTTTTTAGTATCTGTCTATAAATAAAGTGATAAAGTCAATTATGTGTAGAATGAATATGTTAAAATGTAGTCACTTTCTCCACTGCAGTTTGTATTTGCCTATTGGAGTGTCAGGTGTTTGTAAGTCTTGAGTGCTACTAAGTGCAAATAATTGAGGAGGGGTGAGTGTCTGTAGTGTGAACTCAAAACCTGAAATGTTCTCCTTTTCATCTCATCAGGTCTCATTGAATGTTACCTGGCATCCAACAGTATCCGTGAAGCCATGGTTATGGCAAATAATGTGTATAAAACCCTGGGAGCAAATGCACAGACACTCACTCTGTTGGCAACAGTCTGTCTTGAGGACCCAGTCACACAAGAGAAAGCCAAGACGTTACTGGACAAAGCGCTGACACAAAGACCTGATTACATTAAAGCTGTGGTAAAGAAAGCAGAACTTCTTAGTAAGTTCCTTTGGGTTTTTCCATGTCAATTTATTTAAAGCATGCTGCTTTACATGGAAGAGTGTTTTGAAGCTTTATTTATGTGAAGAATCACATCAATAAAGTGATGTGATGGTACAGCCCAGGGATTTATCAGAGCTATCCTGAAGGAAAGATCACAGGAATTAATTGCATCTAGCAGCTAATATTACACCAGCACTTAAAACAATTACAAACAAAATGTTCTGATTCCAGAGTGTCTCTAATGGTAAATGTAGCCATTCTTTCAAAAAAAGGCATTGTTTAGAGTTAATCTTGCAAGAAGTATATTGTTGCTGTCCCCCCATACAGTTCTGAAGGAGGAAATAGTCTTGTGATGACTGTACACTCTGACTTTTTATAGTTGTATGTAGACTATTAATTAAAGCTGTAGTTTTGCATATAAACAGGTAGAGAACAGAAGTACGAAGATGGAATTGCTTTGCTGAGGAATGCGCTGGCTAATCAGAGTGACTGTGTTCTGCACCGAATACTGGGAGACTTTCTTGTAGCTGTTAATGAGTATCAGGAAGCAATGGACCAATACAGCATTGCCCTAAGGTAAAGCAGAGACTGAGGCTGCAGTATATTTATAAGAACCAATTAACTTGGCTAAGTAAAAACTTGAGCCACTAATAGATTAGGATGTGCATCAGAGGTACCTTCAGGTCATTCTCCCTTAAAACCCTACAAATGACAACCCATTCATGACTTAGTTGGTTATAAAGCTTTGAATTGAGATGTGCAAACTTTAGGGACTGTATTAATGCTGAATATGCCATTAGACATGCAATTCCTTGACCAACTGAAGGTTTAAGGCATCTATGGCTATGAATTATTATGAGTCAGGCAGCTCAAGATCCATTCCTTTAGACTAGAAGCCACTTTATAAAAAATGAACTATTAAGTAAATTTAAATAGTGTGATTATTTAAGCATAACCAAAATGTTATTTGATGGTGTTGCCGTATTAACTGTTACTATGTTTTGATTTCAACAAGTTATATTTGCTTTAAATATAGCCTATTCTGTCCATTACAAACTTACACAGCTTAAATGGGTCAGCTGCTTTTCACTTGCACATCGTTACTTACAGCAATTTAAATCTTTTTTATGTTAGTTTATAATTAGTATTATCTGGAAGAGTTGACGAGGTTTTTCTGGAGGAGTGTGATGTTTAGATAAGCACGTTCTTGGGGATCAAAACTGGTTTATATAAAGATTTAACACTCAGTGTTACAGTCAGCTGGAGGTGAGGTTGCATCATCTACTAAAATAGACTTCTTGATGATGTTAAACAGGAAGTGCAGACAAGAAGATGAGGTTTGTTAATAAGGTCATAACTAAAGAGGGAAATAAAAGATTTAGGACAGTTCTTTTTCTTACTTTCCTCAGTTTGGATCCAAATGATCAGAAGTCACTGGAAGGAATGCAGAAAATGGAAAAAGAGGAAAGTCCAACAGATGCAACCCAGGAAGAAGACGTGGATGATATGGAGGGAAGTGGAGAAGAGGGGGACTTGGAAGGCAGTGACAGTGAAGCAGCACAATGGGCAGATCAAGAGCAGTGGTTTGGCATGCAGTAATGGCCTCTCATCCCCCTGCTTGTCTTGGCACTTGAACACACCACCAGGGCCATTCTTCCTTGAAGAACAGAAACAATACTTTTTGCAGTAACAAAGGACTTCAGTTCTTTTCTTACCAGACTCTGGAACCATTTAACAGTTCTATGCATCTCAATACCATGAAGATTCTTGATGCTTCATATTTATTAAGTGTAAGGGACTCACTGAATTGGAGGTTATTTGCAACTTTCATTTCAGAAAATGCCTGCTAAAACCCAAAGCATTAGAATCTGAGGTGTGTCATAAGCCTGATGAAAACAGCGTCTGAATTCTGTGCAGGGCTACTTGTGCTTGATCGGTTTGTAAATACAGTGGTTTGTACTCCATTGTGGAAAAGGTCTTACTCTTGTTTGTGTGCTTCCATTTGGGCTGATGCTCCTGTTGCAGCCTGGAGGAGCTGCTAGGGTGTAGCTGAAAGCAGCACTTTTCTCTTGCTGTGTTTGAATTCAGTGGTCTGTTTGTAGGGCATTACGCGTGCTGCTCAGGAGGAGTTCGGAGCACTTGGAAACTTGGACTTCCAGGACACTTTTGTACTTGACCTATTTCTGTATGTACAGCATTGAGGCAGTGTTGGAGAATCACAGTTGCTTCCTCAGTCCTTACTAAACCCTGTAATCGCTTCCAGTCTCAAGATGAACGTTTAGTTTGAAATGCAGTTTTATTTCAGGATGCCACTAAAAGGTTTTAGAGCAGTGACTCAAAGCACTTCCCATTCTGTGTACAGCACTGACGTTTAAAATGATATAAAAAGAGTTCATCCCTCTTGGCTTGCGTTACTGTAGAAATGTTAAATTATGCAAATACACGTATTGTCTTGGTTTTTCCACGTTTATGTAGCTCATGTTTCTGTCAGGTAATAACTGGAATTCATGTGTTTTCTCTCACCTTTTGAAGCAAAGTTGCTTCATGCACAGATTCTCAACATCAGCATTTCCAGGGAGAGCTGCTTTGTGTAACCTAGAAACCGGTTCGGTTTTGTGGGCTTGATGTGTGGGAGGAGGGATTACTTCATATTGCTCTCAAAGTTCTGATTTCCTTACTTTTGACTAAACCAGGTATTTTTATCTTTCTATTGGCAGTTGAATTCGTTTTGTGTTTATTCTGTTAGCACAGGTATGCTGGAGCACACGGGCTCTTTACAAAACTAGGAAACAGTTTTGAGTATCGGGTGGAAGAAAAGGGGAAAATCACCCTTCTCCCTGCTTGTAGGTGTATAATGCAGATATGTGATGTGCATTGTATCAGTTAGAAAAATGGACAACCGAAAGAATAAGCAGATTGCTTCTATTATAGCCTGTTTTGGAAATATTTCAGTGTCACATCTTACAAAGCAGGAGTCTAATAGTTTATCCATTTAAAACAAGAAAAGAGCTGGGTATTTGTTCTCTCTTGGAGTTTTGTGGGCTTTAGGCTTTCCAAATACCAAATGGAATTATGGTCATTTGAAGACTATATGGGAAGAAGAGGAAAGCGTGTGCTGCTGCTGCTGCTGTGGTGATTGGCTTGGCAGGAGCTGTTGCTGCTCTTTCCTTAAACAAATACACCAAAAGGCTGCGTTTCAGTCAGAGCAAACATTCTGCTAATTGCATTCTGGTGGGTTCTTCTTGTGAAGAATCTGTTCTTGCTGTTGCTCTGTGTTGCAGTGAATAGATACCAGCTCATTGCATGTCTTTCATAACAGAAAAGAAATACAGATGTATCTCTTTTTTCTCCTCAAACTTGAGCACTCATCAGATTGTGTTCTGCATCTGGAAGCTGCGTAGCTTCATCAGCTCCGTAGATGCATCCCAAAGCTCTGTTGTGGATGAAAGACTGGAGTTCTTGATGTCACTGAACTAAAGAAAGGTGATGGTCACTAAACTAAAGAAATTTTGATGAGAGAAATATATGAGGTATGTGGTCTGTATTTTGCAACCTGCTGGGCCATTCTATTCTAATGATGCCTTTAAACAGGTCATTGATTGCAGGTGGACACCACTGGCTTTAGGCATTTCCAGAAGCATTTCCATAGAACAGGAAACTGGGGAACCACAGTTCTACTAAAGCCACTCTAATATCTTTGTAGATAATCTGATCATTTTCTTTTAGAACAGACAGAAAGCTGTACCTCAAGATGAGTGTGCTGTAAAGAAACCATCAGTTTGCTTAGGAAATAAGTCCAGTATGTGTAAGAACACCTGAAGGCAGCTGTGAATAGAGCCGTGTCCTTGTCTCTTTCCTGCGAACTTGGCTCCTTATTGGCAGTGAAAAGTTCAGTTGGATCCTGCATATGATACCTCTGTAAGTACCTGATGTATTGGGGTGATGCAGCTGATAGTTGTACAGTAGGGACTATGGAACTTTAAGGTGCCATACATGCTGAGTGCATCATATAAATATATTTAGCACTAGCTTCAGAATTCTAGAGGGATTCTTCTTGCCTATTAATGAGCCTTAATTAGCACTCTTAAGTTTAGAATGTGATCTCTGGGTTTTGCAGAGATCTTGCACCCTCCAGTTCCTGGTGCTCTAGTTCAGGGAATAGAACAATTAGCTCATAATAAGCAGCTGACCTCATTCTGTCTCTTAATCATGTGCTGTGCACCATAGAAGAGAAGATCATAAAACCAAAAATGGGAGTTCAGACTGTGTCAAGTCGTGATGTAAGCTCCCCAGTGTGAAGCAATCCACAGGTGAGGGAAGAAAGCCTCAATGTATGGGGGTTGTAATGTATGGGGTCGGCCTGTCAGGAAGTGCTGGTCTTGGGCTGGATAAGGGTAAAGCACCTGTGATTGCTTGAAAACCATGAATTTAAATCACAAGTGTCATTAGTAAGTTTGAATTCTTTCTTACTTTGCCTATAGGAAAGATACAGAAGTGATGGAAAGGAACTGAATTTTTTCAGACCTCAAATCGATTTGGGTGAGGGCTGAAAGACTGAGTTTACCAGAGCCTCAAAGCAGCCACGCGCTCATGATGTGGCATGGAATTACCTAAATAATGCAGGCTGTGTAGCAAGTGATGTGCTCATGCTTTGTGATGTGCTGCTAACACCTGAAGTATTGGCAGTATTTTGAATTCTGATGTCCAGATCTTGGGTGAAGCAGAGCTCATAGACAGAACTGAGGACTGCTGGCCAGGATTAATGTTTTCTGTCTAATTGACGTGGTTTTTCCTTTTCTATTACTGCTGATTATAGAGAGGTGTTTGATTAACTAGGACTTGTTTTTATTCCTTTCAATAACTGTGTTCCTCATTAGGCCTCTCTGTGGTGATTTTCCCTCCTTGCTTTTCCAGGAGCTCAGTGATGTGGAAACGAATCTATCCAGGGTGGAAGGAGGGAGCATTTCTTATTTGCTCACTTAGATCTCAGCCATATGAAACTCTCAAAGGCTGTGCCTGCCATTGTGATTTCAAGGTACACAACTATACCATAACCAAATATAAACCCCCAGATCTAATGCCTTTAATGATTGGCAGAAGTGAACTACTTACATTGGCAGTTGATCCAAGAGCTTGGGTTGAAGTGGCAGTACAAAAGGGCTGATTGCTGTGCTGGGGAGCTGGTGCATTGCCCTGTGCTTTGCTGTAAAGGCCATTCAGATGTCAGCTCCTTCCCTGAACTATTTGGCTACTAGAAAATTCCCTGTATTTTTGTTGTTCTTGCTTTTTTCCTAATGTTTAGTCTATAGTATACAATGTTATTCTTTGACGTGCAGTATGGATGAGTTGAAGCTGGTAACTTGGCTTCATCCTCTTGGAATGCTAAATAGTTTTCCAGCATGATGACATCAGCAGAGCAAGAGCAGCATCATCTGTGGCCACACATCTTGCTTATGCTGGTCTGAGTAAGCTGCATCCGTATGGTTCCTCAGATAAATATTTGTCTATCAGGAAGGCAGTAAAAAGCTGCCATCTGTGACCAAGGGGCTTTTTTTGCCTTGTAAAACTTGATGGGGTTCTTCAGTTTCTGTTTTTCCTACTGGGGTCTATAGTGAAAACAAGATACGTTTGTATGGATTGAATTGTCTCTGTCCATCTGATAGTCCCAGGTGGCCTGGAATGCAGGGACCTGTTTAACACAGGGAAGGCTTGGCATTACTGTGAGAGAACAGTATTAGCCTAAGTTCTAGCTGCCCTGAGTAGCTACTGGGTTCTGGTGTTGCTGCTGGCTGTTACATGAAGAGGAATGGGGTTTGAAGACAGACTTCTCCTTTCCAGGACAGCTTTTAGTAGGCAGGAAAGGAGGAGGTGGCTCCTTTTGGTGTCTGCTCTGCAGAGGGTAATGTCACACTGGACCATGGCCAGTTCCATAAAGCTGGAGGTCAAGTGTTTGCTCCCCTCATGGAAATCCTGGCCTCTGACGTTTTAAGGACCTCCCACCCAGTAACACTGGAAACACTTGAGTTTTTGCAAAAGGGATTTAACCCTTCCTGTGCTGTGCTTAGATTCCAGCTTTTGTTCCTGCTGCCTCTATTGCCTGGAAAAGGCGATTAGGAAACAGATAGATTTCATCTCCTTTCATGCTATGATTTATCATCTATGCTATAAATTCCCAGGCTTTACACAGTTGGAGGAACACATCCATCATTTGGCTGTAAATAGTGTAGAGACGTTTACAACTTGCTACAGGGATTCCTTGTGTAAGGGACCATGCTGCCAGGCGCGCAGGGAGGTGCTGCCTGTTGCAAGCAGGACTTGGCCCCTTCCTGACCCCAGTGTGGTCCCAGTGTCAAGCCAGTGAGGATTGCCTTTGCACTGTTAGCAACAGGTAAACTGAGTAGCTTGGTGGGATGTTGCCAGCGGGGCTTTCGCCGAGATGGAAGTGTCTTGGTGAAGACTTCAAAGCCTGTTGTGGAGCTGGTGAGGGGAGCTCTTAATCCCATTAGGATTTAAGATCAGAGCATCAGCAGCTCTGTTTTGTGAAAGGCTGGATGCTGCTGCTCTTTCAATGTACGTCTGTCAGATGAAAACCCTTCTGGGTTAGGTAGAGACCTCCTTAAGGAGCATCTGGAACCTGGTTAGATGTAGGGAAGAGCTAAATGCTGAGCTGGTCTCACCAGGACAGCTCTGAGTTCCCCACCAGCCACTGGCAGCAGCAGTGGTTTAGTTCTCTGGTTTAGTTGCGTGTGCTGATGCAGATCTCGTGCCGTGCAGTGCACACATTCATTCCTCAGGCCCGTTTTGGCACATCACATACAGCTTTTTGCTGTTCTATTGCAAAATCAGGTTGACACAATGCTGGGACGTGGGTAAAAACGTCACTGGGGCTGCTTGGGGAGGTTCTGTAGCTCTGGGAGGTGGAGGACTTGTTAAAGCAGGTTCTGGGTGCTTTGGAAACTTGGCCTTGGTTTCTGACAGGCCACATGCAGCATGCGTTGTCTGACGGAGTGGAGATTGAATCGATGCTACAGCAGTTTCCTTCTGTTCTTGTTACTTTGATCTGCAAGGGTCCGGATGCTGTGAGTACGAGTACTGTGGGGTTTGGGAAGCAGCTCATCACAAATCCATGCTCTGCGGTTGAGGCTGAAGTCTGCAGCACCTGGTGGCAGGTTTGTGCTCATCAGCTGGTGGCTGTGCCTTGATTCTTGTGCCGTCAGTTCCCTGAAGGTATAAAGCCTGCAGTGGGATGTCCCAAGAAGCTGGCAGTGCCCATAAACCAGAGGCTTAGAGTTTTATAAAGCTACAGGGTTTGGTACCCACAACATAGATGCAGAGGTGAACTGTGCCCACAGCAAAGCAGCTGCTGCAGAGAGGACTGGAATTGCTGTTAGCAGTGTGGTGAGATGACAGGTATTTGGCAGGAATCCCTGGAAAGCTGAATAGCTCCACCATGAATCGTTGCTGGCATCGCAGCCTCGAGTCAGCCGGGCTGCAGACAGTGAGGAAGAGAAAGGAGACACTCCTGATGAGTTCAGGGGTGATGGGAGCACATTTGCCCACTGCAGGTCAGTCTCCGGTCATGTTTAAGTTTGTGCTTAGGTCATGGTGAAGAGCAGTGACAGGAGAAACCTCATTCAAGTCCTGACTTCTGCCAGGGGTGTCCATGCAGCCGCAGCAGCAAGCACAGGATCACAGCACTCCTTGTTTTGCAGTCACACTACACTGGAGCTGCGTGACTTGGTAGGGAAGGTGGGAGCTGGCTGCAGCTTGATTGCTGGGAGCTGCTGATGGTATCTTTCCCCAACAGTAAAGCAGTGCTGCTCTCCTGCCTCTGTAGGGAAAGTTGACTCTGCCACCTGCATACATAGCAGCCTTGGCTTTTCCTCTCTTGCTTCCTAATGAGAGCAAAGCTGGAGATGACAAAGGTGATACCGGAGCAGTTAGTCACTGAGCTCAGGTGTCTCTGTAGTGTTAATGGGATGGTCCAGCCTTTGGGTAGCGGAGCAGGGGCTGTTTGCTGGTGCTGTTGGTGTGTGCTGATGACAGGCTATAAATACAACATCAGGAAGAGCTGCAGTTACAGATAAGAGCTGAGTGCTGAAGCCGGTTCTGACAGCCTTGGCCCAGAGGTGAGGAGCAGAGCTCAGCACTACCATAGTAGGAAGTGGGCACAAGCACTAATGCATCTTCCACCTTCCTATAGGGCAGCTCAACAATGGCATTCAACCCTTGTATTTTTAAACGTCACACTGTTGTGTTTGAAGGGTCTCGTACATGTCACCTCATTTAGATAACACTGTTGGCTGCTGGTTAAGAGGCATTACATAGAGGTTAAAGCACATTACTGCAGCTGGCTGAAGCTGTGTGTTTAGAGAGGCTCCCTTGCCTCTTACTCCAAACTAAACTCAGTTTATGGTCTTTGGTGCCTCACAGCCCCCTGTCCTGTCCTGTGAGCGGGTGGCAGAAGAGACCCTCTTTTGGAAAAGAGCAGTGTGGAAGTACTCCGAGTAGGTTACTCATGCTGTGCACTGTAACAAACACATTTGGTTCATCTTCCTTTCGCCTACAGAAGGAAGAGACTGAACAACTGCTTCGTGCTGGGGCAATTTAGAAGATAGAAAAGGACAAAAAAGTGAAGATGGAGTTGGGAAAGAATCGTTTATTTTGAGTTTCTCAGAGGGATTTTACAAACAATGGAGCAGTTTAAAAAAATTGAGTGATCAAAGTACTTGACAGTGTCCCTTAAACACACACACAAGCCCCTGGACAGAGGAAATCACACCAGCGAGGAGGTCAATACTGCCGGAAGAGCAGCTGGCATCTGCATAGTTCTAGGAGGAAAGATTGCAATGGTGTTGGTGCTAGAGTGAGTGTCATCCTGGCCTTAATATAAGAGAGCGCTGAAGTATGAACAAATGTACCTGCAGAAAACAAAGTGCATAAAATAACACGCAAAGTACGTATGGTAGAAGAGATTTATTTACCTGATACAAATGAAACCGGGTGTGATGCTTCTTACTGTCAGCATGGAAAGAGACAACTGATCTTATTTACAGCTTCTAAAGGTCGCACATGCAGTTGTGGTCACTGGGTAAAGTTGGTAGTTGCTGTTTTAGATAAATGCATCACGATAGTTTGTATTGCACCAACATCTGTCTTAGTGCCTTAGATTTAAATAAGTTACATTACAGTGCAAAAGAGGTCCATTTGCACACATGATAAAAAGAAAAAGCCAAAGTTCTGAACTGGAGGCTTATGGTTGAACATTCATCTGTAAGTTATTTCCCAATGGATTTTATAAATAGGATAGCATTGTACATAAGCTGTTCTAGAGTAGTACGGTCGGGATGATACAATACAGAGAAAGATTTGGCTACGATCGAAGGCATGCATTAGTTTGATATTGTACATTGTATAAACTGACATTTTACATACAGAAATATGAGAAAATTGGCTGACAGCTCCACAATTCCTTGTTCAAGGATAACCCAACTCTTCTCCATTCAGCACAGAACCCAAACTTCTCTGGAGACAGAGTTTCCCATTCGGTTTGCTAGATATTGCACAGTTGTACATCTGTAATAATGAAGTCCTAATGGTACCACACATTTCTTCCACAGAGAAACACAATGAGTTTTGTTTTAGGGAAAGCAAAGAATCTTTACACAATACATGCAGAAGGTTTGGTAGATGTGTTGCTAAAAACACATGCACGCAACAAAACAACCTTACATTTCTGCAAAATTGTTTAGGAAGCGATTACTCCAGTATTGCTGAAAAGGAAAGAAAGAAAAGGCATCAGTTAATGAAAGGATGAATGCTCAGTATCATCATACAAGCAAGACTAAGATCAACAGTGACAGAAGAAAGAATGTTAAGTTTGATAACTGGCTGCCCTGGCATTGGAGGGACACTCTCAGGTTACTTTGTCCTTAAAGCCCAGGACTCTGCATTATGGCTCAGCAGTGCTGAGTGCAACAGAGCTCCCTTTAGCATAAGCAAAGCCAGTGCTTCCTATGTAAGACCTCAGTGAAACAATTTTAAGACATGTTTAGACAGCTTTTGCCTTTCTCTGCCTCATCAATGGCAACAGACAAGCCTCACTTGTAAGTTTTACTTTTGAGTTCTATACTAAAAGGTTTGAGCTCAAGTTCTTAAGAACTTGAAAGGGTGGTTTCTATTCAAGGCATTATATCCAAGCTTGGCCCCAAAGTGACCTAACAATGTCCCTTTTCCAAATAATGCAGCTTATTCTGGGAAGCAGTAGGAAAGCTCTGAAGAAGTCATTAAACTACACGGATTCATGTGTAGGCAAAGGGTAGAGTACAATGTAATAAAGCTACTACTGTACTTTACCCCTAAGTAGAGCGTATGGTTAGCCTTGCGTCTAGGAGAGAAGAGTACTCTGATTGCCTACAACTTGATGGTGGCTCTTCAAACACCTGCTGCAACACTACACAATTTAGGCTCTCCTGCTAAGATTTGGGAATGCATATTAATGTAATTAAGGATGTAATTAGCAGAGATTAGGGAAACAGTTAATGGTTAGAAGTGCAAAAAAAGTAAACAAGACAGGTGCAAGAGACAGACAGCTTTGGATCAGTTTTACCTCCCTTCATCTCAGCAAATTCAACCATCTTTAGGCTGTTTAGCAGGTACATTCTGTGCATCAGCTGTGTTCTTGGAACAGAGACAGAGGACTGCTGTACTGCATTCTATCATCCCATTAAAAACTCATTTTCTTCCAACTGCCCTTCCCTAAAATAGCCTCCCTACAAACACAAGCCTGGTAGCATTCTGACAAACTCATATATATTTTCCTGCAGCCTCTTTCATCCTTATTTATTTGCAATAATGCTTTAGGGAACTAAGTATGAACTATTTTTATTGCTTGGAAGGCAGCAAAAAGGAGCCGCTCACTGCGTAGCTCACAAACAGCACTTTGAATCACATTTGAAAGCAGAGAGGGCCTGAGGCACTATAAAGATAAAAACCCCTGTCTAAAATTGCCTGTCTGCAGCTGCCTGACCCTTATCTCTGCTCCGGACCAGGCTACAGAACACTGAGTTCAGGAAGAGCTGCTCTGGTACCAAACCCTGCTGGTTTCCCAGCATAAGCTGGTATCCTTCCTGGGGTTCCTAGCATAAAGTAGCATCAATCCCATGATTGATGCTAGCGTTACAGACCTCTCACACTAGAAAGTGGTGAGATGTGAGGACACTAAGGAATCCCAAAGACAGTGGAGATGGAAAAGCTCAGTGAGATGAGAGCAGAGGGAAACAGAAAACATAAAGCTGTTTTCTAAAGATCGGCCAAGAGATAAGGCCTGGGTAACTTTTGAGTTATTTCTGCTTAAATAAGTGCTTCCACTGATACAGTCACAGGGTTAACACACTCAGACAGGAGTTGCCTATTTTCATCCCCAGATGACCCTAGCACAAGTCAGGAGGTTGGAAAGGAGATGTGTAGGGAACAAGTAAACTAAGTGAGAGCTTCAACTCTAAGATGCTGGTGAGTCAGTTTGTCCTAAATGGAAAAGAACTACCTTCCTGGCTTCTCCAGATGAAAGGACTAAGAGCTAAGGAATGATCTACACCATTAAGAATCAGCATTTTAATGCACACATTTCCTTGCAGTGCATTATTAACCTTGCACTGGTTTTCTATAGTTTCTGTAACTGAGAAGCACTGCCTCATGCTATGCCCATGCCAGAAGCACACACAGGAACCTCCCTCAGCCGCCTCAGCTGAGAAAGGTCAAGACCAGACCCACAGCTCCAAGATGCCAGACAAGGAGGCTTCCAGCAGATGCTGATTTCACTGCCTAAGAGGAAGCTTGTGGTAGGACTTAACATTTGGCCAGTCCAGCCCACACAAGGCTATTGCTTACTATGTAGTGGTAGCACTTGGAAAGCAGAAGCATTGAAAGCACAGCAACAGCTACCACCAAACCCAAGGTATGTAAGTGCTAATCTTGAGGAACCCTATTGCTCCATTTCTACAGGAACATTTGGACAGCAAGACTGGGAGAAATAAGAGACAGACAGGGTAGATGACAAGTGCTTGGGTTCTTCAGGAACACCTTATAAAACCTGACTGTTCCCATAACCTCACAGGAGCCTGTAGGATGAATGCCACTCCATTCACCCAGCCATCATTGAGCTCTCAAAGGCAAACTCCAGGAACACAAGATCCTAATGGAAGCACTCCCAAGACACGAGAAAGGAGCAAGCTGTGAGATACCCACATGGAAATCCATGACACAAGCAGCAAGATTCATCTTCAACACAGACAGAGCTCCAATAAAGAAGTTGAAGACTGAATTCTACCATCAACAGCCATTTTCCTCTTCAGCAACTTAGAGAGAGCGGAAAAGGGGGTGTAGAGCAGGATTATTTGGCATAATACACAGGGATAGGATTGTACAAGCAGAATCCTTCATGGTGACAGGAAGATAGATGGCTTTAAAAAGCTCTGGAGGTTCACTCAGAACCAGTGTTCAAAGAGTTTGTGACCTGCTTGCCCTGCAAAATGCTCATCAATAACATTGGGAGCACACAGAACTAACTTGCTAGTATTCATTCCCAACAAATCACATATTTGTGATTTAGAATTCCTTAAGATCAAAGTAGGGACATGACCTACTATTTTCTGTTTCAAGAAACAGGGACAAGGCTCATACTGCTCATTTATTATTGATACACCCAATGGCTGGTGCTGGCCATTGGTTTTGTGGTATGCAAAACCTTAGCGTGCCAAAAAAGACACGTTCTTCAGAACTAGATGATCTTAAGGTACTTTCCAACCCTAACTATTCTATGACTCTAAAGAGGGCGTTCAACAGGATTTAAATGCTTACAGTTTGGCAACACACCTACTACATCATGAGGTCCAGCTCCTCTGAGTCACTTCAGCATCGACTTAAACAAGTCAAAGTCTATATAAACAGTGAGTATTCACAACGCAGTGGGATTTCAGATAGAGCCCATGTATTCTGAGGTTAGTATCTGTATTTGAAAGCCTGAAACCTAGAGAATTGTCTGTGCTCACTGGATTCCAGCTGACACACACAGAACATAGCTTTTAACTATCATTTTCCTCTATGAGGAATCCAAAAGCTGTTTGAATGTGGTTATTCAAGCAGATGAGCCAGCACAAGATAACACAGCACCTGCTACTCTACAAAGACATAACGACCCCAGTCTGATTCTCAAAGACTCTCCTGTTAAGCTGAGACTGCTCTTTTGTCTTTTCAGATGACCACTGTACAAAGTGTTCCCACTCATAGGAAATAAGCTGGTTTTGCAAAGAGGAGTACCTGCACTTTGAGCACTGCAGACAACAGAGGGTAAAGAAGGGTACAGTCAGCTCAGAGCAGCATCCCCTATTGCAGAGCAGGAAAAAGCTTTGGAGTAAACCAGCACCTGATCACAAGTACCAGAGTGTTTTGGACACTGAACATACACGTTAACAGCTGTCAGTGTCTTAAGTTACAGATTTGTCCAATTATTATCTCAAACTTAAGACCAAAAGCTGTAAGATCTTGGGGCACTGAGGCTCCTGGGTGCTATAAAACAAGACCCTAAAATACACTAAACCCAAAAGCAAACACTTTGCCTTTGGAATCAGTAATTTTTTGAGCTTCAGAGCACAAAACAAGAGTCTAAAGTGGTGATAATAATGTAGCACAGCAGAGGTTGACAAAACACAGCATGGGAATGAAGGAAATTACTATTTATTCTTCAACACGTATACAGCATATGCTATTTTACAGCAAGTCACCACTGGCATGGTGAAATGGAAAAGAAATACTCACTTTAGTCGATGAAAGTTGGAAGGCATTGGAGAAAAACACCACAGTTAGGACTGTTAATGACTTACACGTTGTTGGTACAGGACTGAATTTGAGAACATGCTTTAACATTTACCGTCATAATGAAGGTGGTTAGTGCCACATTAAAATAAAAATAGTTCTATACAATATGTTCAATTTGGTCATGTGCTATTTACAGATTTTACAAAACACACACACGAGCTTTGTTACTTCAAGTCAGGCTAACAACAGGCCAGCAGAGTAACTCCATGTATACAACTGATCATTAGTGCCCTGAAGTGTAGGAAAATCCAATTTCTAGCTATGCAGTGCAAGTTATTTTTCCAGGTCTCATTAAAAGCTGTGATCTTAAAGGGGAGAGGGGAAAAGAAAAAAGAAAGGATCTGACACAGGTAAATAAAATATTAAAACCCAACTTAACCCCTCTTTTGAATTAAAACAGATTGTGGCTGTTAAAAAGGCCTGGTTTAGATTTAGGTAGACAGAAGTAGCCCTCCCTATCCCTGCATAATGGGCAACACTGGCAAAATAAGGTCCGTTACAATAAAATACAATAGACAAATAAATAATCTTAGGAAAAAAAGACAACCCTATGTGTGTGGAGAGGATGGAAGAACCCCACAGGCTGCACCTGGAATGGTGTTTTCTGCACGAGCAAGATTAGGCATACCTCATACAGAAAGTGGTGTAAACAAGGACAGTCAAGAACCAAGAGTGAGGGGGGGTGGGAACCGAGAAGAAATCCTGACCGAGGTAGCAGCACTCTCTACCCAGTGCAGAAAGTTCTGCTTCGGAAGCAAACCTGACTTTATGACAACTTAAGTTTGGATGATCATGCAGAAGACAAACAGTTACATGCTTGTTTAGTTTTAAGACGACACACATTCATTCCCTAAAATCTGCTGCCAATTTAGTTTGATAGTGTCCGCTGGCTCAAACAACATCACCTGCTTTGTTTTTTGTACACAATGAATAGACTATTGAACAGAACACTGTACATGCTTTCATCTACAAAAAAATATTTGCATAAAATAGTGTTAGTTCTCTGTACATGTCAATGGACACTTGAACTGTGTATAAAAGAGGAATATATTGCCCCCACTGAAGTCAGAAAAAAGCAAACAAACAAAACAAAATCTAGATTATGAAACCTCCATCACCGGCAAATATGTTCATGTGAAAATTCAGCAGAAATAGACAGTTGCTCTAAACAATAAAAAAATTAAGTTAAACTTTTTCTCTTTGAATGTAAAACTTGTCATCGTATCAGTCAAGACCAAAACATATCACTAAAGTTAGTGTCTGTGCTGTAAAGCCAGATAACCAAGGGCATAGTAATGAACACAAACGGCCAGGAAACTCCTTCGGTGCATGCTGACAAAGAACACTCTTTGGTGGCAGGCCGCACACTATCTTTACCAGGTTCCAGGTAGTTACGGGCCACATATTTAAGTGTTTCATCCAGCAGAATGACAGGTAGGGAGATTTTCAATACCATCAGCCATTGTGTCACATTCAGAGGTGTGATCTGGAAGATAATCTGAAAGGAAAGCCAAGCATTACATCTGTTCTCCCTTCTCCATCCCTTGCCTTAAACTGTAGACAAGTTCTAGCTCTGTCCCCAAGATCAGGGATGGGTGCAAGACATGTGCACTTACTGGCAGAGGTTCCACATAAAGGATAAGGAAGTGGAGTGACATGGACAAGCAAATGGCGCCCACCAGCCAGATGTTTTCCCATGGTGGCATCCGCATCAAGGACTGGTTTTCTGATAGGCTGCAACAGAAACATGGTACAGATGTGTCCGTAAGACACTAACAGGGAATATAATACATCAAGAAAACTAGCTGGAAAGAAAAGCAGCATGGCAAGTCACAGTTATTCCAGTCATGAAAGAAAGAAAGGTATGGTTTATAGATACGTTGCAACTTTAAGCTCCCTTGGAAGGCTGCTTAGCAAAGCAGACCTAGTTCAGCCTCACATTTGTTTCTTAAAGCTTTTATGTTCCCCTCATTCCTGATCTAGTCTACTTTTTTCACTATGACGCTGACATCCTCTTTGTGAGAGGGATAAGGGAAAGACGGGCACAGCAGCATATGCCAGAACTCTCCCCAGTTTACTGTATGCCTGGGGACCTATTGCACCCACTTCTGAAGTTCACTTCAAGCCTGGCTATACAGAGGGTCAAGGACTTGCATCCTCTTAATGCCTATCCTTTCCTTCTGCTCTTCAGATTTCATCTGCATTTAGTCTATACTGTATTAAAGGCCACGATCCAGAACATCAGATGTAGAGCAACATCCCATTATGTAGGGCTACCTCAGTAACTTGAAAGTATTTAAAGTTTATTTGTTTTTAAATTAACTGACCTCTAAGCTATTTGAAGAAAAATACCCTTGACATTGTGCTATTTAGTGGTTTCCATTTATAATCTAATATTAATTGGCTAAACCCACACTCCCTTAGGGAAGGAAAAACTATTTTCCATATCTTCAGCACTCTTATTTTAGGTCTCCTTGATATCACTTTATACCAACATAGGGGGGATAATCTGATTGATTAAGCTTAGATTAGAAATAATGGAAAATATTTCAGTTGCTCACGCTTAGTAAAATACCAGAGTGAATTGGCAGACTTAAAAATATACCTTATGATAACAGATCTCAAGTGTTACCCCAGAGAGTCATTTTATTTGCACTACAGGATTCAGAAAGGAAATGTGACTCATTCTTCATTAGCTGAGCTGTCCATAGGCTAGCAATCAAACTGCACAAAAAGCAGGATTTTGGATAAGCTGTGCAGAAGCTTTGCTCTGCCACTTGGACATACAAACCTGTTGAGAGCATTGCACATCTCTATGGTGACAAGTACGGAAAGAGCCATTGTCATTGGATAGGGAGACTCAAAAACCACACAGTCAACACCAAAGAAGTCTGGATTGTCCTCTTTGCACTGCAGAAAATGGCTCTAGAACAGAAGAATGGGAAGTCACTTTCACATCTTACTGACTTGTCTCATGATATAAATTTCTGTAACCTATTGTTTTTCTACAGTCATTGCAATAACCAGTATGAAAAGAAGCATGTACCTCCCCTCTTCCCCCCTGCCCCCCCCAAGACATTAAACTGAGCAAGTACCAGCTGGTAGAAGGAAACTCTTGGACCACCATCAGCAGCAATAAACCACCAAGCAGCAGCACCCACTGTGGCAGCACCAACATAACCTTCAAGAAAGCAAAGTGCTTTTATGAGTTTTGTGAACTGTGTGAGAGACAAGATATCCTTTGCCACACTTGAACTGCTACCTCAAGACCTCCAGTACTGTAAGAGAAATAGACTGTAATTCATCTATTGTAACTCATCTATCTCCTGTGGAAGAAATCTGTTCCACCAGTTGTAAATTACATAACCATTAAATACTCTCCTAATATCTGTTTATGGAAGCTGACAGCTAGAACAGTTAAGGCAAACAAGAACAGCACTTGGGAGTAATCAACCTGCAATTTCTCTTCCTTCCTCTCAGAACTCAACAATGTCTGTACTTACACCAACTAACACTAAGGCTTGCTTTAAGATCTATCAAGTCAGTTAGGAAACTTAAGGTCACAATTTCTGGCATGAAGACAGGGTGTATTAAATATCCATTTAGATACAGCTGTAGTTCTTTAAAGCTAGAATAAGTATTTAAGGCTTAAATCTACATCTACAAATTGATACTCCTTTATTTTATTTATAGTCAGGCCAACAAACCTGTTGTGTTCTACTCAAGCACAAAAATGACAGTTGTCATTTTCAGGTTTAGGGTAGTCTGATGTAGGACCTCAACACCTAATGCAGATATGCATTCACTAACGGCTACTCTTGGTTCTTTGCTCCCAATCCCACAACATGCTTGTCTTCCTAAGGCTGATTTCAGCATACAAAGAGATCAGACAAACTGCTTTCGAATGGATCTTAAAAAAACCTGCCTAAATTTACTTAAGAAGAAGGCTATTACTACTTACATCCGATAGCTAGGTAACGGAAGAAGAGCCATCCACTGATCAGTGGCTCTTTAGGGTTGCGTGGTGGCTTATTCATGATATCAAGATCAGGAGGATTAAAGCCCAGAGCAGTAGCAGGGAGACCATCCGTCACAAGGTTTACCCATAACAGTTGGACAGGAATTAGAGCTTCAGGAAAGCCCAGGGCAGCAGTCAAGAAGATACTATAAAAAAACCCACCAGTTACAAGCTTATTCTTGTGCCAGTAAAGAAGTCCTTTTAATTCTTAAACCTAAGCCTGTAGCATCACTTCTCTCAAATAGTTATCCATTTAATACCACAAGCTGAATATTCACATTCAGAAAACTAAAACCAGCATTTTAGCTCAAGTGACTTAAGCTTCATTTATCTAGATTACTGCCAGTCCCTGCAAACATTTAATGAGCATGTAACTTTCATGGCTTTGAGCCTGTGTGAATGAATAGAACAGAAACAAAGGCTGCAGCAAAAGCCATATGAAGGACAGCTTTGAAGTTTACAAGAAACAAGGCAAGACAATCGCTGTGTTACATCTCCACTCTGGGATACAAGAAAGTATGCTTTGATATAAACAACTGTTAGGAGATCAGTATTTACATTCTGTTACCAGAAATGCATTCTGTGGCATCAGGTCACTACTCCTTCCAAAGACACAGAAGACACATTCTTCTGTAGTTTGAGGTTAAACAAACATCTATGTTGTATCTGTGACTAAGCTAACTGAAATACCAGATCTTTTCATTTTTGAGGTTTTAATTTTCCTATTCTAGGGTATTACTCCAATCATAGAAATAATTCTGAAGCATTTGGCCACTAACTGAACTAGAGCATTATATGCAATCTCAATCTTTTGTGGTACGCTAAAAGTCTCCAGTCAAGACTAGGCTGGAAGTACACAGACTTCCACACAATCACAATGATCAATGACCTGGAGAACCTGTTTCTCTGGCTTTAGTGAGGAATACTGGAAGTGAATAACTAACAAAGAGTCCATCATCACTACTGCAGGTCAAACAAAAACATTTCAAACCTACCAAACAACTTCTCCAACATTGGAGGAGATCAGGTAACGGATGAACTGCTTCATGTTGTTATAAATGGCACGTCCTTCTTCCACAGCAGCTACAATGGTTGAGAAATTGTCATCTGCTAAAACCATTTCAGAAGCAGTTTTAGCCACTGCAGTACCAGAGCCCATAGCGATTCCAATTTCTGCTTTCTTCAATGCAGGGGCATCATTGACACCATCACCAGTCTAGAACAGGAATTAAAAGTTGAAAGAAGAAATAAGGTGGGCACTTACATACAGGACCAGGAAGGAATTTTGCACTGACTATGGTTCTGAACCTTTAAAAATCACTTAAGTGCAGAACTATTCTGAGGCTTTCAGTTCAGGGTAACATAAAAACAAATATTTTCCAAAGTAAGAAATTGGTTTGAAAAGGCATAATTTAGGTGTAAACAGTGTTTGTAAGGCACACGAGAGTTCAGTTACTTACCATAGCTGTAATCTCATCAAAAGACTGAAGAAACTCAACAATTTTGGATTTGTGGGAAGGCTCTACACGAGCAAAGCAACGGGCATGGTGGCAAGCATCTCTCTGGGCAGCAAGTGAGAGCTCATCAAACTCACGACCAGTAAAGGCTTTTGTAGAAACATCTTCATCTTCCACAAAGATACCAATGCGACGGCAAATAGCCACTGCTGTGCCTTTGTTATCACCAGTAATCATGATAACTCGAATGCCAGCTTGTTTGCACAGCTTTATAGATGAAGCTACTTCAATTCTTGGGGGATCCAGCATACCCACACAGCCAACAAAGGTCAAGTTGGTCTGAAACAGGAGAGCACCAGGTTTTAGGAAACTTCTCATCTGACAGCAGTAAAACGATCATTTTGCTTGCTAAGCATCTCTCAGTATAGTTATGTTTGTTTTCATTCCTCATCCATAATATTCTGTGGTTCCATCTCAAGCAATTAAGACAGGGGTCTATGTCATCCTGCTATTTGGTCAAAACCAGTGTATTATGAATGATATTCATGCTCTTATGTCTTTCCCTCCTTCTGAAAGGGTTACTTCACAGATGTTCCCTGTTTCACCATCCTGAGGGCACTTTGGCTCTGAGACTGAATTCAGACAGCTGGAGAAGAACTGAGAAGTAACAGATCTACACACACACTAAGAGGAGATTAAGAATTGAGTGTTTTTGAAATCACAATGCTACATGGCACCATCTGCACAATGAACACATGGGATAACACAGTCAATTCTCAGAGCACAGCCACAACCTGAAGTGGGATCCCACCTTTACAAACATACCTTGCTTCAAACACACTTCTTGTATTTTTGAAATGTGCTCTGGTTGTCAGCCTTACAAACTCAACCTGCAAGCAGTCAAACCTCTCTTTTTTGTAATCACTGCCAGAAGCACAGAGCACAAGCCAAAAGCTCTCACGTAACTGTTGTCATTCCCCCCCTCTAAATCCTAGATACAGATTTCATTGGAAAATTACAGAACAGCTAAGATGATTATCATGGACCACGCTTTAGCAGCTGACAGTATGGAGGCAGGGAAGTGAGCTTAACCCTTAGAGCACAAAATGACAAGTATGTTTCATCACAAAATACCCACAGAGGTCTTGCAGTTAAGCAATGTCAAACTGAAAATCAGTAAAGCTGAAACCACAACGCAATTTGTGCAATATTTTCCAGAGTTTAAGGTGTTCTGATCCTGAGGACCTGATGTATGCACATAAAATACTCCAATTTGCAGCTAGCTGTTTAACTGCATCAAGAACACAGTTTCTTCAAAGACATACAGTCTGTTATCAAATTGAGCATTCCCTTGACAAATACGGCAAACTACTGTGTCTGCTATCAAAACTACTCAAAGAGAAAACTCTCAGATGTAACTTCTTCAAGAAGTAATGAGGTCCAAGGAGTCCCCATTCTTCAGTCTGAGAGAAAGAGAACTACTAAAAGGATATTTTACTAAACTTACCTCATAGTTAATAAAATTTGAGGAGTCCTCAAGATTCATTTCCTCTTTTTTGGGTGGACTGTCATGGGTAGCCAGAGCCAAGCAACGCAACGTGTCTCTACCAGTTCCCCATTCTCTAATAACAGACATTATTTTCTGCTTAATTCCTGAGGTTAATGGTATTTTAGCGTTTCCAACACGGACATGTGTGCATCTGTCAATTACACCTTCAGGAGCACCCTGTAGAGGCAAAAATAAAAAGAGTCATTTAGCTCAATAAATCCCTTTCCATTACAACATCTGCTCAAATTACAAAGTCCTTGCTTCACCTTCAAGCTGCAACTGTGCCATAATTTAGTACTGTGCTACCTCTGCAGCCATTCCATAACTATACTTTCCTATGTGAGGAACTGACCTTAACAAACATCTTGCTCATGGATGTGCGGCTTGGTTTGTTCGGTGTGCAATAGACAGACATGGACTTTCTGTCTCTTGAGAATTCCAGAGTGAATTCTTTCTTCATGAGTTGTTTTATCACCTTATAAAGAAAACAGTGCATAAAAATGCAATTAGACAATACTACAACACTCGCTCCCCAATGAATTCCAGATAAAAGGAAGAGTACTGACCGAGTTGCAAGCATTTGCACGTTCAATCCTAGAAAGTCCTTTCAAGTCTGTGTCAAACACGTTCATCTTTTCAACCAGACAGGTAAGTGCTGTTTCTGTGGCTTCACCAACTTTCTCATATACTCCCTTAGCCTTTAGTTAAGACAAAGCAAACAAAACCACATGAGTTTACTTTAAACCTCATCTGGAACCTACCAGAGACAAATGCTCAAGTTTCACAATGGAAAAAAAAAGCTTAACAAGTCTTACAATGGCTTATGAAACAACCAAAAAATCCCTTAGTTTTAAAAAGCAGCTTTGATGAGCATGATTTGTAGGAAGCTTCAAGCCTTCACTCTCAAATGAAGGCTTCTCAAGATGAGCAGAGAAGGATGTCATATCATCAAGCATTTAAGTCATTATGAGATACAGCAACCTCAAGAAGACAAGGCAAAGCAAGAAAGCAGCAGTGCGTTCTACACACCAGGAGACCTCTACATTTCAGACTATACATGCTGCCTGGCTTTCATTTCCTCAGTGTTCAAACAAGTCGTTCCCAGAATTCACACTTAAAAGGTCCTAAATACTCTCCCTCTTGACTAGAAGGGAATTTACCACTGAAAGGTTATTACAGACAGATGAGAACAAACATTTATGCATATTCTCACACTCTCCTCTGTTCTAGGATATGTACTTACTTCATTGTAATCCAAAGAGGAATCATTACAGAGCGCACAGATCGTTGCAAGTTCCACAAGGCCATCATACTGGCTACATTTAATAACTTTGTCATCTTTATGCCTTTCCAAAGGAAGAAAAGGGGGAGAATTAAGTTAGTTATTTAGTATTAGCATCTCACCTTTTCCTCTTCTTTAATCCCTTTACTGTATTCCCATTTAGTACAATGCTTATTAGTTATGGGCTTGGAACTACAGAACAAGAAAACTGTCGAGAAGAACAGGTTTAATAAAAAGGTGAGCTCTGAAGTTTAGATCATGAGCAGAATTATATGATCATCAATGAAATCACTACCTGAATGACAAAACCTTATTTCCTCCAGTGATAGTCATACAGCAATGCAGAAGAGCTCAGTGAAGAGGCATATGAGAGCAGTATTAGAGTACACGCGTGACTTGGCTGTTCCAAGTAGAAGAAGGATACTGTTGGGAGTACTTAGGAGTTCAGCTTCCTTAACCTTATTGCATATTCTGCAGATTTACTGCCATATATTATATGCATCCTCTGGGCAGGCATAAAAGAGATTTGGCTTCTAATTTCTTAAAAATTACCCTGTACTATATGTGAACCTCTTAAAGCAACAAAGACCTAAGTAATTTCATAACATAAATGCCATTACAGAAGAAACACTCTTTTCTAGTAGTCATGTACACCTAATGATGAATAGCTGAAATCTTTCCTGAAGTAATGCACCATTTAGATGTCACAAAGAAGCACCAACTTCTCTGCTTTGACATTTGGAGATAAGTAGCAAATGAATTCGTTTTCTGTAACATCAAGCATACTTCTAGAGTAAGCATAAAAGATCCAAGACAGTGTTCAAAACTGTTATTCCCCCTCTACCAGAGTTAGCAAGACATAACTCATATATGACATCTTTCATTAAAGTTCCCAGGGAGTGGGAAAATCGGTCTGGTGGTAGAAAGATGTGGATCACTATTCCAGAAAAATTCCTAACACAGACTACGTGTCCAATTATGTAAGCTTTTGTTCAGTCTCTTGCAGTACTGCAAACAAATTCCAGTGTTGTATAACACAGCATGTGAACCAAATGCATCTCAAAAACACAAGTATGTTTTGCAAGTGTCCTTTTGCACATAATACTACAGCTGTAAGCAGTGGCTTTAAAGTGTCAACTCCTTAAACTCCCAGCAGCTCCCAGTTTGTCACATTGCCTATCACAGTTAATACTTCCTGGTTTCACCTGTTCTGAACTCAAGGAGAACTAAGCTGTTTGACAACCTCCTAACATCCCTGGGAAACCTGTCAATGTAACAACATTTTAGTTTTCCAGTAAGAAATATTTGTAATTTTATATTCTGAACATCTTAGGGGAAGTGATGCATCAAATACTGTAAGAGTGACTGAAAAAACCTGATTTATTGCAAAAACACTTAATGGTTATGAAATAGAGTAGGCTGCTTGTACAGCTGCAGAAGACAACAGTATCTGAAGTTAAGTACAACAAAAGCATCTGTCAGGAAAGTTCAGATCTACGGCAGGTCCTGCTCTGGGGCTGTGCAATGGACTAGGCTGCCTTCTAATTGTCCCTATGAACTTCTTTGTCAGTGACAGTTTGCAATTCAAAGTCAGTCACCTTAAAATCCTCACAAAGCCAAGGATTTCAAAAGCTTTCCCTAAATGCAGAAATAAATCGGCCCTAAAGGTTTGAGCATTTAGCTATTTGTTTCCTTATGCTCCAGTAACAGCCTTTCTGTGGCCATTTCCCTCTCACAGAATGTTCTTTACGTACGTGAATACAGCGCAATGAACATGTTTGTTCACATTTCCCTGGTTCCAGCAAGTAAAAATAGAACATTAACATACATTGATGGCTGTCATCTTATACTCAACATCTGCCACCACGCTGTATTTTATTGTTTTGTTTATTCAGAGCTCTTGCAAGACCAGCTAAAGCGTAACAGCTGGCTGCTTTGCAAGAGCTAGAATGTCACCTTGCTTAGTAAATGCTGTCTCCTGAAATGAAAGCATAAGCTTTTGACAGCAATTAGCTCTGAAACAAAAGAGAATTGGGGAATTAAGATTTCCAGCTGCTGAGAACACCATGGTTTAACAGCTACGAAAATTAAACGGAGATAATCACTACTGAGATCAGTGAAGTCATGGAGTCAGAGGCATGCATGTGGAACTCTGTAAGGTTGAAATGTTTACACTAACTGACTCTTAATTCTACTTCATACATAGTACAATTCTCTTCTGCAAGTAAAACTGAACTGGTGAGATTAAAAACATATGGAAGACTGCACAAGTAAAAGGAACTGTAGCAATCCAGTAGGAAAAGGCTATCCTTCTAGAAGCAGAGCCCTAAAAATACCTAAAATTGTCAGGATGAACCACCTATCCCACTACTAGAGACTTGCAACTGATGAAGTAAACCAGACACATCATTCCTTTCTTGATGGAGTGGGTTTAACACAAGCTCAAATACCAATGGCTGAGACAAACACTCATCTATTCAAGTAGAGATGCAGAGTTCAATAAACTAACTGAAGGTAAGGGACAGGAAATTGCAGTAAGTTTAAGAATTAACTCCAACACATTCATAGGGAAAAAAAATCTCCTGCCTTAGCAGAGGAAGGGGAACAGAAACACTGAGTTCACAAATTAACCAAAGCTGTTCAGATTCATGCAGGGTTTTAAGCACTGGGATAGCTCATCTCAGTTCAGTAAGATTTCAGTAAAATAAATCCTCTCAACCTACCCCTAATTTAACTTTAGGTTATCAAAGAAACATTGGAATACTGGAGTCTGTGTTAAGTTGGTTTCATGAAGATTTACTTGAATAGAATTTAACTTCTTTTTAATGTTAATTACTTTCCCCTCTAGCCCTTCAGTGTGCATTCTCACTGCTTAAGTTTCCATTTATTAACTATCACTGCTGAATATTCCATGCATCAGTTTTCAAGCCTAAAGTAACAGTGCATAAACAGACAAATATTTAACTTCAACAGAACACTTACACTTCTCCCATGGGAGCGTATGTTGAGCCAGTTACAGTAAATTCATTCAGAGAACAGGAATCTCCTTCTACTCTATCCAGAATAAACATCTGAAATTAAGAGTTAGAAGCATTATTACTTTCAAACAATAATTAATGTAGGGATTTAAACATAGGTGTTAAGCAAGCAGGTACAAGAGGCAAGCTCAGGTTGAACATACAAACTAGACAAAACCAGATGACATTCTGTACTTCAACCCCATATATGTTTGAACAGTCCCTTATACTGAAGCACAAAGTGCAGAAAACAGCATTTCTGCTTAATAAATCTCATCTGAGAACTGAATTGTGGCACAAGTACATCATGTAATTGAAAACCACATAACTACATACACTTAACTTCAGCTGTGAAGACTACTCACACATCCACTGGACAATCCTGAACACAGCCCAGAGCTCTTCCTAGGCTTCAGACGTGTAAATCAATTCTCCTGTGTATATTTAAAACAGCAGCTCCAACAAAAGCAGCACAGGGCAGCTCAGAAACTGGAAATTCTTGCCAAAGTAAAAATGAAAGCATCTACAAATACCAGAGGCTTCTAGCTCTAAGAGGTGAGATTTTAGGCAAGAGCCAGACTATGGCCAGTTTCCCTTACCAGCCACTAAGTGTTTCCTTGCCCTGGTTTTGTAGTTATAAGTCACTTTTTTAAAGCTACCAGTCTACTGGATGACACATTCAGACAGCTCAAGTGCCCTTCTAGCACAGGCTGAAGTGTTATTTTCAGCTAGAGACTCAGCTGCACCCCATAACACCTGCATCTCAATCTTGCCTTTGTGTTTGTTTCCTTTCTAGGAGACCTACAGGCAAAACCACATCTGGGATTGATGGGAGATAAAAACCATAGTGCCTGAAGTTGTCATGCTCTTACCATGACTTGCTGGAGTGGTAGCAGAGAAGAAAATTTAATCACTAATTCATTCTGTATCTTAATGCAACATCTTACCCACTGGTTAGCATAAGCCATTTTGCCACTGTCTTTCCTTACCTATATTGTGCTGCCTTATATTTTAGGCAAACATCTTCACAAAATACAGCCTAATAATTAGGTGTTCTGCAACTGATCTGCATCAGTGTCCTATAATCTTCAAAGTGGTTTAAAGATCAAAACGCTACACAAGCTGATGAATTAGAAGTCCACAAAGAGAGTAAGAGCATTCTCAAAGGGAGATACAGCAGGAAAACCTTAAAACACATTCCCTCAGTCTCCTCTTAAGGCAGTATCATTTCTGACTGAAACTTTAGTATAGAGTTCTTTTGGATACTCAGTCATAACTCCTGACATAAAATCTAACTACAAGTAGAATTACTGTTGTAAACCAGTCTTCCTCAAAAGCTAAGCAATGGTGAAACCAAGCAGCAGTGTAGAGTTCACAGATACTATGATTTTGCTACATTTTGCAAAATCTTGCAATGAAGGTTATTTTGTAGTTGTCAGAGGTTAACAAGGAACCAAGTAAGTTGCACTGGGCAAAATCTGAAACATTTAGCTCTTCAAATATAAGGACTAGAGCAGTTTGAGCTTTTAAATAAACACAACTTAAAGGATGAGTTAACCAAGAAGCCTTCTGCTTTTGGCATCTGCATGATGAAAAAAAATCCCTGCAAAGACTAGGGCAGTTATGCAACTCTACTGCAAGTAACCTCTTCTAGAATACTGATGAGCAGCTGCTTTGTGTCTCTTAGGTAAAACTACAATACTTAAGGAAGTAGAACAAGTCAACCACCAATTAGAAAGAAAAAGCCATCAATCACATGAGAATAAAGTGCTTAAGGCTTACAACCTTTTACCACTGGTGTGCAGCACTCAACATTCATACATTTGGAACCCTAACCCAATGTAATGACTCTGAACATTTGATGTCCTGAAGTTGCTACACCACCAAACATCTACAGTTACACAGAAGACTTTCATGTTTTCTCCATGAAATTACTATACCGAGTATCAAGTTTAGGAGAAAGAATTGGCTACTGAACATGCGTCATGCTAAGCTATAAAAGCCCCAAATTCATCAACACTAGAATGAATAGTGGGGGGAAGGGACAAGGGGTACTAACTTACGCTTACCTAGAGATATGCCACACACTGAAGATGACCCTGGCAATACTGGTGTCAGGGTCAACCACACCTCAAAGCTGCCATACTGCACATCGGGAACACCAGTGATTTACATCAGACCAGTAAGAGCTACTGAAGTAACCAAATAAAGGTAGAACCACTCAGTAGTGAAAAATACTACAGGCTATCCAAGTTACTGTAGTAATGGCCAGGTTTCCCATCACCGTCATCTCGCTAAGTAAAAGAGGCAAATCTTTCACATTTACACTGTAGAAGGAGGATGTGTGTAACTATCTTACCTTTCTGAAACAGAGGATTAAATCATACTACCTAGTCACCAGTAGACCGAATGGCATACAGACAAGTCAATGGAAAGCTGCTTGCAAACAACTTTGCCTTCCATCAAGTGAGGGTACAACTATTTTTGGCCATGACTAAATAAGGGAAGAGATAAAAGCCTCAAACACTACACAGTGGAAAACTGAATTAAAAGTGGAAGCTTATCTTAGGAAAATAAAGCAAGATTTTTATGATATGAGAACCCAAAGACTTGCAATCAAAAGAATTCAAGCAATGCTGACTATTCAGAGGGGCTGAGGAGAAAAAGAAATAGAAGCAGCTAGTTCAACATACCCTGCAGACTGACATCTGATTCGTGGTCAGAGTACCAGTCTTGTCAGAACAAATAACTGAGGTGCAACCCAAGGTTTCCACAGAGGGAAGACTTCTAACGATGGCATTCTTCTTGGCCATTCTCCGGGTTCCAAGAGCCAAGCAGGTGGTAATGACAGCAGGCAGACCCTCAGGAATAGCAGCAACAGCAAGAGCAACAGCAATTTTAAAGTAATAGATAGCACCTCGAATCCAGGAGCCACCATGAACCGGATCATTGAAGTGACCAATGTTTATTATCCAAACAGCGATGCAGATAAGAGAGATGACTTTCGACAGCTGCTCTCCAAACTCATCCAGTTTCTGTTGCAGTGGGGTTCTCTCCTGCTCAGTAGCCACCATCTCATCACGGATTTTGCCAATTTCAGTGTTTACTCCCGTTGCAATAACCACTCCCATAGCTTTACCAGCAGCAATGTTAGTACCCTACATAAAGAAAAGGGAAGAGAAAACTTACAGTCAAGCTATAAACAGGTTTTGGTGGTGGTGGCGGGTTCTGTTTGGTTTTAGTTTGATTCAATTTAAAAAACCCAAACCAACAAAAACACTTTACATAAATCTGGACTCTGTTTCAGCTAGAACATACAAAAAGATGAGGAGAAAGACATTACCCCAGTATCTGTAAGGGAATACTGTAGTGTAGAATTTCTGCTTACAGAATGAGCCCCAACTGAAACAGTACTGATCAACAATAAGTGACACAGTCAAACCCAGCTGCTGAATAAGCGTATGTATTTCAACTGGAATCTAAAGTGGGGTTTTTTTCCTTCCTTTTATGAGGATTGTATTTTGCCATATTTAATGTTATTTACTATGATGTGCTCTCTGGGGCTCCCTGTGAACACACTTAACACAAGAAAGAACAGTTAGATTTTCTTCATGGTGCTTGCCAACAATATGGGAATAGTTATTTTGTTATCTGAAAGGCATTCAATGCTTCCTTTAAGGAAATTTATACAACCTGTTTAATTTCTATTGATAACTAGCTGTCTAAGTTTTAACCACCCAATCCCAGAACTGGTTTGGGCTTTCCTACCTGTCTTAAGAACTATTACTTTAGGGACTGTAGTGACAGGACAAGGGCTAATGGCTTAAAACTTAAACAGGGCAGGTTTAGACTGGATATAAGGAAGAAATTCTTTACTGTGAGGGTGGTGAGGCACTGAAATAGGTTGCCTAGGGAGGTTGTGAGTGCTCCATCCCTGGTGCTACTCCAAGGCCAGACTGGACGAAGTCTTGCGTGGCATGGTTTAGTGCGAGGTGTCCCTGCCTATGGCAGGGGGGCTGGACTTAGATGATCTTAAGGTCCTTTCCAACCCTGACTATTCTATGATTCTATTCTATGATTCTAAAAGCAGTGTAAAAGCACTTTAAAAGTGTGAAGGAGAAAAATCAGTTTCCCTCGTTTCAAGCAACATCTTCACTCAGGACCTCTTCTATTAGAAGTTATTTCTATTTTTTAATTAATTTAGTTCCATGTACACAGACACATGCATATAGATAATACAGCAAAGAAGCCCTACAGCTTTTAGCTGAAGACCTGGAAATTCTGCACATTTTTGTTCATCAGCGTCAGTATTATTTTATAGAAGTTTTAAACATCTAAACCCAAGTAACTTACAGAAAAAAGCATGTTCTTCTTGTCTTGGTTTACAGCACGAGGATCAGGCACAGGGTCAGTGTGCTTAATAACAGACACAGATTCACCTAAAATTAAGATAATAGTCTTAAGAAGAGATTATACATATATCATCTGGAGTCCTACAGGGAATCAAAAAGTTAAAATCCTCAGTCCTAAGCTTTTGTAGGCTGTCAAACTTCTTTCCTCAAATGATTTTATTTAATTGTTTAAGTGAAATAGGAAATATTTCAGCTGACCAAAAAAAAACCCGAATGGCTGGCTTTTAATGGAAATAGAAAGTAAACATTTTATAGAGTTAGACTAAATGAAGCACACACCATGTTTCTTAAGGAACAGGAAAAGCAAGCACCTGATATTCCACCCCTCCTCTTAATGTAGGAAGATCTACTCCATGAACTATTGTGTGTGTTTCTTGTGCAATAACAAGCATTTCTGTTCTTTATGCACTGCAAGAGGTATGTTCTCCTTTAAATAATTAGATGTTACCACAGTTATACATCCATGATTGCATATATCATGGTTATACTGGCAGACCTGATTTAAGTGTCATGCACCCATCTGTTTGTTACCTCTTCAGTTGGAAGGCTTCAGAGAAGTCTTCCATAAAGACCTTGAATATAAATTTCTAAGAACATGTCACACAGGTATATAAAGGTTTCTTTCTATAGAACAGAGATGTTAATTACCACATCAGACTTCATAAGATGCTGCCATTAGCTTCCATCACAGAGTTAACGCTATTTTCTGTAAGGCAAGAGAGCCAAATCTTCCTGTTTTTAAAAGCTTTAAAGTGGCATCTTAAGACTTCAGTTGTGCTTTATTAATTAGGAGACTCAAGCATCAACTTAAAATAGGCTGAAAACAGAAAAGGCTTTCTTTAAAAAATGAATTCTGTTATTTAAACAGAAGTAGGGACTTATTCCCATTCTGGTTCTGGTGCATTTCTTCTTCTACTTATTTCAGTTCTGACAGCTTGACAAACATGGAGTGCCTACATTTTCTTATGCTAAACATAAGTAAGCTCAATCAGTTCTATGCTATCCAGTGTCTGTACTGAGAAACTTTGGAGCTTATTTCAAGATAGACTCGAGGATCAAAAATAGGTTTCTTATGAATACTTTACTGTTTTAAAATTCAGAGCTAGTTAACATTAATTTATGCTACCAAAACAGGCAGACAGATCTCCATGTTCCAGCCAAGAGAATCCACGTTATAGCACGCCTGGTTGATTCCTAGCTTCTTTCCTATATTCAGAAGTACTGCTACTTTGTTTTGTTTTCAACAAATCTGAAAAGTGCTCTAAATATAGCTCCTGCATTGGAGAGCTGGTACCAGGAAACACATGAATGCTTGTGCACAGAATTTCAGCAAATAAGGCTTTAGGGCACCCAGTCTTTAGGAACAGTGGTTTAAAAGCTGCCTGAATTTCAAGTTATTCCTTCCTGTGAGAAAAAAAAGGGTAACTGTTACAGAAGACAGTTAGTAAGTTTTCTGTACTTTCATTTTTGAAAAGTGACAAGATGTTTAAACCTAAAAGACTGCACAAACTAGAATAGAAATCCTTCATTTTGCAGTTTCCCACAAGTTACTGGTGTGTGTCTGTGTCTCAGGAGGGGTAGAGAGAAAGAAAGCCCAAAAAAAGCATTACACTTCTCAGTAAGAATGTTTATCCCACTAAAGTTAACATGCAAAGCCAGTAATGAAGCAATGCATTCAGCCACTCTAAGAGTTAAGTTACTAGATCAGAAATCTACTGCACTTTAATGCAACAGAGCACTTGAATAGCTACAGGCTTGTTTCTAATTGATTATTCTAAACAAATGGTCAAAAGGCACTTGCAATTATGCACATAATTATCCAAAATTCACAGAAATTGTACCTGTGAGAATTGACTGGTCTACCCTTAGAGTTGTAGATTTGATAGAAGTAATTCTTATATCAGCAGGAACCTTGTCTCCAACTACAAAGAAATGAACAAGACAAAGTTAAAATGTTATCGGAGAGATTTCTAACCAAGCATACTATTATCTCCCATCAGCCAGGAAAACCATTTTCCAGTAATGGTCCAAATGACTGAGATTACTAACAGTATACTACTACTTTGTGGTTTGCAATCCTCCAATTTTCTGAGTATCCAATATACTTCAGCAACTGAGATTTGCCCTCAAGATCTCTATCCCTACCTAACCTCAAAGGAAGAAGCTGTAAATCACTGGATTGTTCTAATCACGATTACCACTTGAAAGCAAAGGGAAAACATTATCAGGAGGAAGATACCCATTTCAGAATATGTATTTATAAAAACCCAAACCCCAGAGCTAAAAGTGCATCAGGTTTCCTTTTCAGGATGACTGATCCTGGAAAGTCATCTGGTGGTTTTCCCTATGCCCAAAGCAAGTCCGCTGTTCTCCAAAGACCGGAATGTTATTCACATTTATGTAGAAACTAAAAGAAGTTGTATTTCCTTTTCTTTGGCACCAATTGTGAGAATAATGTTTTTCGGCAAATCTTCTCTTTTAACATTATCCTTTAATATTGCCAGATGTTTCAGAGTTAGAAGTTAATTTCAGGTCATACACTAGCTTTATTTTTCAGTAACACTTACTAAACATACCATAATCCATGTCCCAGTTAGAATTCTCTCAGCACTCTTATGATTATCTTGCCATATTTATTTCTACTTTGCAGAAGAGAACACTGGAGGGAATAAAAACCCAAACCCTCCAACCCTGGTGTTTGAGATACCAAGGCAGCAGGAGACACAGGATGTTAACAGCATGCTCATAAAGATGGCAAAGAAGTCAGTTTTCAGAGCTGTGTGGCCAGTTTAGCTCCTGCATCTGTCATCCCAGAATTCTTCCACTTTCTTGCTTCCTGTTGTCTACTTTTCCTAGTTTTAAAGAGCTAAAGCTCCACCATCTTGTGACTACTGTGAATAAATGGCTGCATGCAAATTAACTTGTACTAAAGCATATTAATGAGAGTCACGTTTCTGACTCATATTGGGGGTTCTACATTCTGTATGTCAATATTGCTGATGAATGTGTATAATCAAACATTCCTAACGTAATTTAGCACTGCATGTATTCAAGCCTCAACTTCCTTTTTATGATAAAATAATGGAAGGAAACAGAGAAGGGAGAATAACTAGCTCATAAAAGCTGATCTTCTCAGTAGATGGAGCCTGTGTTGCTGCAGTAAAATTAAAACAAGCTGCAATTCCTGCAGGAACTGCTTATGCAACTAACAGCAATAATGCACATTAACAAATAACAACCATGAGAAACTCCACTGTGATGTTACAACCATAGAACATACAACCACTCACACAAAAACTATGCAACAAAACACCAAAGAGAATTATAAGAGCTGTTTCAAATGTTAAGTAAACTTACATCATGCGACTTCTTCTAAGGTCAAAGAAATCCCAACCATTAAAATCAGCAAAAGATTACGTAGTCTTGCTTGTAGACTTAGGTACCTATTTTTGTAAGTGTATGTATATGAAAGGATCCAATAAATCACCACAAATCCCCTTTCTGTATCATTATAGTATGTGAAAACTAATTTAAGCCACAATGCCCTTCAGCAGCAAGAGAATACAGCATTAGACAAACGGTGACCTAGACCAAAAATGGCAAAACTATTCAATATGCCCTCTTGATGTCATGAGGAGGTTTAGATGCAGACATACAGTAGCAGCTGGTTTTTAGATATCACTGAACAACAGGCTAATACTTCAGCACAGTGTGGTGTAACCCCTGCCAATCTGCAGAACCATTCTCAAAGTACTTCAAGCAGCTGGGAAACTACAGCCAACCCAGATACACTACCACATTTGACAGTACTGTTAAGTATTTATTCAACAGTAGCACAAAAAAGCTGTTCAAAAATAATCTTAAAACATTCCAGTAACTGGACAGAACATATGGAAAAGTTCACAAGTGATTTTCCAACCTATTTCTTCTGAACAGCTCAGTTCAAACTAGGAGAGAGCCCTGCTTTCACAGACAACATACTCGAGCATCAGTATGTCCATGAAAACTACCACCATCATTATCAATTGTCTGAATTACCAGAACTGAAGTGTTAAATTTATTAGGATACTGCAGCTTTCTATATTCCTCTCAACAGTTTAAGATAGGACACATTATTCAATCACCAACTTTGCCTGAGAAGCCTGGAGTGAAATATTCAAGGCATTTCCAATAGGCAGGAAAGCTGTACATCAGGGTCAGTCACAGAACTATTTTAAGCAGCTCTTTGCAAAATAACAGCTCTGACAACCAGTCATTTATAGACTTGAAGATACTTTCATGAGCATAACTGAAACTGAATATACATAGGAAATCATCCTATGGTAGATAGGAACCCACAGGAAATTTTAATAAGCCGTCTAGTGCAGATCTCATCTCAAAGTAGAAGGCTTTTTTCCATACACTTCGACACAGGAAAGAAACTGGGGGGTGGTTTAAATACATTTCAATCCACAGAACCAGTAAAAGTATAACCCAAGACATGAAAGACAAGAAATTAGAAGGTGAATATGTATTAACATTGCTAAGTACAGAGCTGCTACAGTCTAAATGGATATAAATTCAGTTTTACATCTAAAATATCAAGTCAGTTGCAGAAGGATTTTCATCCATTACTTTAACCACAGGTTTTTTTAAATACTAAATAGTCACCCCATTCTACACCTATTCTGAAGAAATCAAAGAAGCTGCTTTCAAAACTGCCCAGGTACATGCCCTTAAAGCACAGCACAGCCAAATGCTTAACTACTGATTAAAACAGTCCTTTAACTATAAAATCGACTGCTTCTTGAAAGAGCAGGACTAGGGTTTGGTTCAAATCATTACAGTTTTATTCATAGAATCCTTCTGTTCATGCACAGTATACTCTTAGAATTTTTATACTGAGATTCAGCACACAATAAAGGAATGCTTAAAACAACCTGGTCCCTGTAAGGGGTAAAACAGAATAAATAGCAATTTTATTTAACTGTGCAGGAGTCTATACCGAAGCAGAATATTAAGGTTTCCACTCCTTGATCAAACCTGGAGTGTTATTTAGTCCTGATGTGAAATCTTAAAAAGTTTATGTCAATTATTTTAAACAAGCCATACTCCTTCACTGGAAACACAGACGACTGAGTATCTGAAAATCTTGGATTCTTCAGCTACCGATCTGATTATTAGCAATGTTGTCTCACCAAGATTCCCACTGATTACATCTAACACTGTAGCATTTCTTCTCAAATTCAAAGCTCTCCACATCTTATCTTACTCCTCCCAATACTGTGGCAATGTTATAGGTCAATTTCCACTCTGCATGTACAGTAATTTAGATGTATGTTTAATTTCAAGCACAGTACAACCCCAGAGCTTATCAGAGTTCATCAAAGCAGGTGTGCACTTGCAGAAATGATTGCAGTTCCCCAAGAAGGGGCTTCCTCACAAACTAGTCTTTAAGGACAATTCAGCACAGAAACTGCCCTGTTCACCTTGCAAAGCTGCCCTTGAAATGGAAGAGGATCCAAATCAACTACAAATACAGAATATATTAAGCAATGTTAGTCTCTATTTAATGACAAGCAGTGACTAAAATTATCAACTCATTATGTAATATTTCATTTGAGCACTGATAATCCGTTTACTCTACCAGTTTCCAAAACAGCAATAATACTAAATATTTAATTTCAGAATTTGGTCAAATTATGGTTGAAGAAATTCACTGGGAGACCTCTACAGCCAAAATGCACTACTGGCATGTTGCAGGCTAGATCAGCCTGTTGTTTAAGCAACCAAGGAAGACAGGCAGAAATGCTGAGGCACCGTTCTATGAACAGTGAAGCTGGAGGCAAAATAAGCTTATTAAAGCTGTGTGGATTTCAGTCCCTGTTGTATTTTTAGCTACATCTCAGTATCAACAAAGAACTTTAGACTACAACAAGATCATATTTATCTTTCAAGTTTCAAATGTTATTATAGGTCTTCTGACCAAAATTGTTGGTGAGAGGAGATGCAGGAAGCAGTATTAACTTTACTCCCAAGAAGCCACTATGATATACAAGAGTCTTCAAAATGAAACTACTACTTTAAATGCGTACTTTGCACACTGATATCAGCTCTGTTAACTGCCTCTGGCCCTCCCACTTGTTAACAGCAGGTTTACAAACACGTATATCATAAAAAGTGGAAAGTTTTGCTTCCTTTCTATGTTAACAGAACCATTACAAGAACAATTTATCTTCTTAGCAAAGAAAGCTACATGTTTGCAGACAGCCCATTTACCTGATCACAGTAAATCAAATTTTGCCTGTACAGTCAGAATGGTTGTTCATATACAACACGCACCTAAAGCTTTCTTATTCATGTTTATCATTAACCAAAGCTAATGTCGACCTGTATCTGCTATCAGCAGATTGGGGCTGGAGCTGGACTTTAGCAATAAAGATTATCAGTACAGTTCTAAACTATTCTGCCATTGTTGTCCAATTTTGTAACTATGTTTTAGGCGAGTCCTGAAAAACTGGGACACTATTTCAACACATGGTTGAACAATGCAGGAACACAACAGTTCCCGAAAGCGAGTAAAAACATCCCCAAAAACCTGCCATAAAACACCAAATGGAGAAGACAGCAAAAGGTATAAAATTGTCTCATTCCACCCCTCCCCTTTTAAGTGTCTTAATAGACTAAGTTTTATTATTACATGTTCCAGGGCTTAAAAAGACACTATGGTCTTTTTTCTGCTCCATCAGGATGCTCTAATTTCATAAGGCTAAGGCAGAAATACTATCAAATTCTGCAAATATAACCTACCACACTGCTATTAGAACATTCCTGATTCAAAATACACCATGCATGGGGTTTTACCATTAAAAGGGACAGGAATGATTTAAGAATTAATACAATTCTTGTGCCAAAAAAACATTAAGTCTTAGTAACTTCTGCCTTTGTTTCAACATTACATATTACTGTGGGTACAGTTATTTAATCCACTTTTCCTAATGAGATCTTTAGCTTCTTGGAAGAGTTAGTCATTCCACAGTCCCCTTTCTTGGCCCAAATTAAGTTTCTTATCCTCTAAATTTGAGGACACACCATTGTATGAACATTTACTGATAAACTCAGGCAACTGAAGCTTCCTACAGTAAGTATGGGCATCACCTTAAGGTTTAAGAATTGAAATGGGTAGGCTTAAAGTAACATATATGTGATGCTACATACTTTGATAAACCAGAAATGAGCATTGTTTCTGCTGGGGGACAGAAATAGTTAAAGTTTACACCTGACCAGAACAACTGCTTCTATTCAGAAGTACAGCTGTCACAGCACAACTGCTTTATATGTTAAACTTCCTTAACACAAGCACAAAAATCAGCAGCTCTACAGAACAGGAAGATTGAGCCTATCTACACCTTCATACAAGGCCAAGAGTGTCAAATTGTCAAAATTAGAAGAGCAACTATGAAGCATATTTTAAGTCTGAGCTTCCATTCCAAAGCAGTAAAATATAGCTTTTCCTGAAAAGAAATCTAATACCACTGGTCAGTTCAGTTTTAACTGTACCAGTAAAACACCATTTGCTTTTACTGCTAGGATGACTGAACAGCATATTTGAATACATTCATTCTTTGCTTTTATGATGCATGTCACAGATTAGACAACGGTCATGAGAAAAAAATTATACACTGTATTAAATAGTGCACAAGACTTGAATCATTCCTATTGTATTTCTTCCTGTTTTGTACAAACACACTTTTAAGTGTCACTCTCTCGAAGAGGGCACCAGAACACTGAATAAGATGTGCCAACAGACCCTGTCTGTAAGTCTGCACTTATTTTTAATCTGAATTTATCTACCTTTAGCTTTTAATTAGTGGTTCTATTTATATCATTGCCTTCTAGATTAAAAACTCTTGTGATCAGCCTATAAAAATAGCAGAAAGAACAAAGTGGCAAATTATGTTTTAACTTTTGCCAGATCAAGTAGAGAACAAAGCCACAAAAAACAAAGCTGAATGAAGCCCTGTTTCCAAGGTAGGTTGCATTTGGGCAACAGAGGAACAAGCAGTAAGAATCTTGGAAGGTGCACTATAACTCTGAGTGCAAGTTGTCTTCAGTCGTGCTTTGCCAGGGTGATATGGTATTAACAGAACATTATCTTGATGTTCAAGTATTTCGGTCAGTACTATCTCTGCTTATAACAAAACCCAGCTGCAATATTGATTCTAATCAGAGTATAGAGCATCAGACATGGTCTGAATTCAGACAATTAAAACGCAGTTTCATTGTTTTTACCTAACAGTTTGGCAACTCTAGAGGAAAATGCTACAGGAATTGGGAAAAAATTGGACATGTGCTTTACAAGTTTTCAAATCTTGTGTCACTTTGAACATACTTTAGGCTGTGCCCTCAGCTGAACCTCACCAGACTTCAGTGGAGTGTGCAATAGTTTGGACAGCATCTGGGTATCTCATAACTGTCTCTGATGCATTTGTGTTTGACAACCAAAATGCATGCTGAAGCTCAGATTTATGCAGCACTAGTAGGTGTGATCCTACTTCTGTATTTTTTCTGGTTCAAAGGCAGTACTTTATGGAAAAGGCAAAATAAGTGCAAACCCAACAATTTGCACTAAGAAAATCCAAGCAAACCAAAAAACTAACTTGCAGTCAACTTCTTTGTGTCTCAAGAGACCCTCTCAGCAGTATGCTTTTATAACAGCCTCCAGTAGGTCACTATTCTGGACATAGGTCTTACTCCTCTTTTTCATTGTTTTTTCATCTCAATAGTTAGAAAAAACCTAAACCTACAGCTCTAGTACCATGTCTGAAAATTGATTCTAGTTATTAGAAAAGTAACATAGGCGAAAGGACTCAGACGTTTTAGAGTAAGATCCTCAATATCAATGTTCATTGCTTATACTATCAGGGAGAACCTGGAGCTCTACATAACCACACTGGAATTTGAAGGAGTTCAGTTTAAGGATCTGTCTTACCAAGCTTTTTCACCCCAAAATTTATATTTCCTTAATTATAAGGTATCTATGCTTTAGGAAAAGTCTTAAGGTAATCTGCAGTTAGAATTAAAAGCCTCAGAAAGCAGTTCTTGCATGCTTTATGCCAGGTATAAGATTAAAGTTAAGTCTTCTGGAATACACAGTAATTTAATAAGCAACAGCTTCTGGGAACTCTGTGTACATTTTTAAGCCATTGAGTACTTACAGATGTAAGAGCGGATGACAAGAACCATCATTCAACACTACAGAGAAAAGAGGAACTACCATGGCTCCAATCTGGTCACTTACTGATTGCAACTAATATACATTAATTTATTAAAAAGTCAGATATACTGTATCTAAAATAAAACATTTTAGACCAGAAAATACAATGGAAGCGTCAAGAGCTTCTGTTCCCAAATGAACTTCTTCAAAACAAATTATTTGCAACCAGTTTATCCTAATTTTTATACTGGACTTCATACACAACTTCTACAAACTAAAGCCATGCTGCTTTAAGTTACTGTTTAAAATGTTACTTCAACCACGGCAAACAAATCCTCAATTAAAACAAAGGACTTCTTTATTAAGATAGTCACTAGTTACAAATTTAGAGTGCACCCCCCAATAAACTTAAGCTTTTATTAGCAACAAGATAATCCATTTAAGACAGGCAAACTGAAAAGCCATTTGAGGACAGCATCTGGCCTTTTTTTCAGTTCATCAATTCTAAGAAACAAACAGTGTAGCTTAGTAACTCTCACACACTACAGCTCTGAACTATGCCCACCAAAGGTCTGCAAGCAAATTTAAGACATATAGCCCAAACCTGTAATCCCAGTTTCATCCTGGAGAGTTCCCACTGATAGAACAGTATCTTTTCCAGCATCTCTGATTAAGTGGACACGGAAGAAATTCTTCCAAACATTTACAGTTTAGAAATTCATGCCTGTACATTCTCTGGGCAAATATGGACTACAGTGTCAGCTCATATACCTGCATTTTAGTGCAGGATTTCTGTTGAATTTGTTAACTACTGGGCATAAGGACCAGTAATTGTGCATAGAGTGTTCTGCAGTATGTGTATGCACACTGATCCCCAAGAGACATGTAAGACATTAGGTTATCTAGCACTTGAGGGATAATCTAATTCAGGTTATTCTGTATTTAGTATAAGGTGACAGTGCAGTCCTGCATGTTCTCCCTATTACTTCTAGTCAAATAAACCAGCACCCATTTCCCCTGCAAACTGATCACTTAAAGAAAACATCTTCCAGGAGCTTTAGTGTAGAAGGCCATGAAGCAGACTGTAGTCTATATAATGAATGTAGTCAAACTCCACGAATAGCATAAGGAGCCAGAAGAAAAAGTAATAGCATAAACCATTACTGCACTGCCTTTGGCTTATGCTAAGCCAATCAGATTACCTTTAATGGGTTTAAAACTACAGAAAACACCAAATGATTTTGGAAATGGTTCAATGCTACTTATTCTCAGGAAACTTTTGCAATGTAAAGAGGCAAATACACTCCCCCATTTTCAATCTACCAGTTCCTGCAACGAAGACATATTTCTGTGTCAAGCCCACATATAGCTACTTCAAATTAACAAAGCTGTTATAATGTTAAATACAACTATGTTGTAATGGAAGATCTGTACAAAGTTGTTCAAAATTAGGTATCAGCACAGGGGAGAAACCTATCACCTGGTTATTTATGCCACTTGGTTGAAAGATATTTGCCTGGACACACAAATGTCATTGGCACTTTGCCTAGAATTCCATACCCAGATATGTATCCCAGTATGAAGTGCTCTGTCACTTCCCTACATGGTCATCTTTTTGCAAACACCATGTCAAAGGCCATCTCAGTACTCTTGCACTTGAGGCAGAGACATGCACAGAGTCTCTCTCACCTCCAGGTCTTGACACTAACGCTGGTACATAGTGTCTTGCTCTTCTCTACTTGCTTGGTGGCTTTTCTGAGCTTGATTACAATTAAAATATCATCGTCTAGCTACAAGTTAGAACTTATTGTTTCAGTATCAGAGTTCATATTGTACTGAAGCACTTCTGTATCAAACATCTACGTGACTTATGCTTAAGGTACCTTCACTTAAAGCTGCAGTTGATCGTATTTGTCAATGTAAGAAAAATACGCTGAGAGCTTAAGACAAACTGTTGTGTCACCAGCCCCAAGGCAGAATATTTTAACCAGCATGAGCTTCTACAGCCAATCCACAAGCTAGACCACCTACCATAAAGGACAGTCATAGAAGCTGGGTAATTTGTTTCCCTACATGAGCATACTAGTTTAAGCTTGTTCTCTACCTCTTCCAAAACAGCAAGAATCGAGCAGAAAACTTCCCGTGCTCTAGACACCTGGCAGAGCAGCAAAATCCAGCATTTTTCTTTAGTGAGATACCCCAAACCAGCCCAAAATACATAGTCATCACTTTGCAGTTTACCAATACTGCTTTAAAGTACCAAAAAACACAACCCCAGTGTATTCCCAGGATATAAGCTGCTTCCAAAACTACCATTTTATTGCTGACATTTAAAAACAGGATGAAGACTTGGACTAGACATTTACTGCAGAATCTGTAATTTATACAGTTCTGTTTGCCTCAAAAAGGACACAAAAAACATCAGCTGCTGAAACCAAATCTCATTGCAGAACTCACAGATTTGATTGTATAGTGCAGGAATAGTGAGTCAAAACAGCTGAGTAAGTGACAAGGTATCACAATTCACCCTTTATTTTAGCTATCAGCACTTTGTATTTGTACTTGTTCCTCACCAACAGATGTTAAGAGGAAACTAGCTTCAGCCCTCATGAGATTCACACTTTGAACTATCACAGATGGGGCTGCTGTGGCTGAAATCATCCTATGCACAAAACTGAGGCTCCAGACAGGGCTCAGTGAATGTTAAAGTTTCTCAAGAAATGAAAGCTGGGCAGAGAGCCAACACCAACTTCATTTTGAGTGCATACTCTCTCTGCTTGCTAATTAAAACAGGAGGATAGTCAAGTTTAAGGATATATATTTATCTCCTCTTGAGACAGCTACCACGTCTAAAAGCAAAGTGACACTAGCGCAAAGAAAGTTTGATGTACACCCTAAATTGTTCCCAAAGGAACAATCACTCACTTAACAGTTGCTAATGACCTACAAAATACGAGTATGCCATCAGTCCTGACACTCTACAAGAATCACCTAGTTTTATCTGGGAAGGGATAGGAAACATTAAAGTCTGACGGGTCCAGTTTAAGAGAAGTTACTGGTACAGCATTATCACCAAAATGAACGGGGTTAAGCTGTCAGTATACAGTACTTCTATTTTTGCACTTCTTCCAAATAAAAATATACCTCTTACGGCAAATCTAAGTTATTAGAAAGCGGATGCAATTGTCCAGTCTTTTAAGACTGGTACTTCAAATGCTTACACTGGAGAAACAAGAAGCTCTACTTTGTATAGCTCTCTCTCTATTTGTGGTCTTCTACACAGCAATAGGCAAAAGAAGCAATAAAGAACTATGAAAGATGAGGAAACCATGATGCCACATGCGAGTCATACCAGCTGAGAGGACGGAGGAAGACATCCATAAGAGAATTTGAAAGGCGCTGCTACTACAAGTGTCAGAGTTGGAATAAACCTCATCTTTCCTTAGATAAAGAGCAGAGCGTGACTAAAAACAAAGTGTCTTTATATTAAAGAACCTAAGGAAACCAAATGTATTTAAAAGCAAGGAAAAAAAGAGTATTTTGTGATAGAAAACAGGCAAGTTAAAACACTCTGAAATCAGACATTAGAAAATAGTCCTGACAAGCCTTAAACCTGTGCTCCAATTAAGGTGCTTTGCTTTTAGACCTACCAATTACACTAAGTGGCCATTTGAAAAACAATTCCCTTGGTGCAAATGCACATTTAAGGTAATTAGGGATGAAGAGAGGCAAGACTGTTCTGAAGTGAAAGCACATACTTAGGTGTCTTTGAAAACTCCCCCCAGGGCCTCAAATCTTTAAGATAAGGCCCCCACAACAGTTTTAAACTACTACGCTAATACATGTATGCAGTACAGAAATGAGTCTTACCTGCCACTTCTACAATATCACCTGGGACAATGTCTCTTGCTTTAATCCTCTGCACACTTTTTCGGTCTTGTCGATACACTTTGCCCATTTCTGGTTCGTATTCTTTAAGAGCTTCAATAGCATTTTCAGCATTTCTTTCCTATAAGATAACAAAAAATGCGCAATTTTAAAAGCCCTCAAGGAAAAATACATGTGTCAGATCTGGTTTTTCAAATGCATTATTATATGAATCCTGGTGACTCAGCTCAGTTACACTTATTAATACAGAAAATTATGTGACCTCTCTCCTTATGAGGCTGCTGAATGGAAATAATTACAACGTAATTCAGATATTAAAGGGCATTTACAATCTAGAAGTTGTTTATTCGAACCCTGCAGCATTTCCCATCAATAATATCTGCTGTGTCTTGTTACTGGGAGGCCACACAAAAGAGTTCTATGTAACATATGGATGCTTTTTGACATGAAGAAAAAAAAAAAAGGCACTAAGCAGAAATAAGGTTCATGGGTATAGTCATCTTAGGTCCATCTTACCAGATGAAGCATCTTAGACTCAGACCGGAGTGAACTAACACTCCTGAATTTTACTTACTTACAGAAATCAAGGGTTGCATTTGCAAGGAGGTTGCAGTGAGGTGGGTACTGGTCTCTTATCCCAGCAGGTAACAGCCTTAAAGTTGCACCAGGGCAAGATTAGATTGGACATTAGGCAAAATTTCTTCACCAAAAGGATTGTCAAGCACTGGCACAGGCTGCCCAGGGAAGTGGCTGAGTCACCACATCCCTAGAGATGTTGAAAAGACATGTAGATGTGGCACTTAGGGACAGAGTTTAGTGGTGGACCTGCCAGTGCTGGGCTAGCGGTTGGACTCAATGATCTTAAAGGTCTTTCCCAACCTGAACAATGCTATGATTCAGCTGGGACAACCAGCTCAGGGTGTTAGACTATATCCCTTTGTTCAGCTTGTTGCTTGATGTTATGGTAGTTAAGACTATCTTGCTGATCACTGAAGTACTAACATATGGCACTTCGGGAAAAGTGCATGTGAGAGGAAAGGTTGAGGAGGGCAGATCTAAGGCAATGACTCAGTTGCTCACATCCAGTACCTGTAGAAACAGATACATTTATGGGTGGAGACTATGTACTGAGGCTTATTTTCCATGCCCATTAAGACAAAGGAATGAGTCATTTAAGCTCTACAGCAATTGTTTCACAATTCTGTTCACTGCATATGTGCGTATATATACATATCATGTCTGAAAAGAAAGACTGGTTATTTCCTACAACAAGGCATACAACTATACAAATGAAAATCCTCAAACTATATAGGTAGCTTTACCTTGCATTTCACATTTAAAGTTACTACATGCAGAATTGTAACTCAAAGTTTCAAGTTAAAGATTAATTCTTGCACAACTGCTTTATAAAGATTTGAATAGAAAATGACACTTAAGGGGCAATGCTGCTGTCTCCTGATTGACTTTACCTTTTCCCTCCATACCAGCTCTAGCAGCTGCACAGCACGCTGCTAATAATGGAGTTTTTCCAGGGTTAGTCTTCTTGTGCACAAGTTAGGCAGCTTACTTGGGCTAGCGCAGAGCAGAACACAGGAATGTGCAGTAATGCCAGTCACTGCCCTTTCTGGTGGCTTGCAGTGTGTAGGTTCCTCTCTAACATGTTTTAACCTGTTAACAGGGCTCCTCTTCTTGATTTGTTGGTTTTTTTTGACAGGTTCACATTTTAAGCATGAAACCTAACGTGCTAAGATAGCAAGTAACTATCACATTATCACCAGCCAACCAACCATCAAAACCAACCTTACAAAGAACTTAAATTACCCTAAAAATACTAGAAAACCTTTTATCCGTAGAAAAACAATTCTAATAAAAAAATACCCTGCCTGAAGCGATCAAAATAGTAACCTGAAGTTCTATGAACAACTTTGTTCTGGCATCTCAAGAAGCGTTAGAATGTGTTACTGGTATTACTGCCTGTATGATTTAAAAAAAGCCATCTGATTGATATCACAGCTGATAATGAAGGAGAAATTTCATGGTATGTAGAAGAAGCTTCTGCCTTTTGATAGCCATGCAGCCTTTTGATGTACACTAACTAGGTAAAATAATAATTGAATAGGAAGAATTAACACTGTATTAGTAAATGTACTAAAACACAGCACTTATCTCAAGAAGGAAGAGAAGAAACTAGATTACAAGTGTTCCACCTCTTGCTCCTTAGTTGGGACAAACCCCCTTTTTTGCAAGATGATCCAATTGAATGTTTTTTGGCTTTGCAAGATTTAACTTACTTCCTTCATTCTGGACTACCCCATCCATGTGTTTACCAGTGTGGGGCCAAACACACTGATGGGCACTTTGCCTTTTCAGCAATACTTCTGAAGCTTTCATTTTACCTTTAAGTCAACACTTTCTGCGCACAAGTTTCATGGTATGTTGACTCTAAGGAATCTAAAGTTAGTAACACAGATTGCTTGCATTGTATGAGGCACCTGACACTACACTGTCTAGTCCTGCCTCTTAAACCAAGAAAACCCCAAACATTTGAGATTTGACATTGTAAAAATAGCTGCATACCTGCCACACTCCCACAATCGCATTAGCTACTAAGATGAGTAAGATTACAAAAGGCTCTACAAATGCTGTGATTGTTTCTTCACCTTCTTCAAACCAGGCCAGGACCTGGAAGAGAAACACAATGATTTAAATTACTGAATGATTTACACAGACACCTAGCAAATTTGAAACCCAGCAAGTTTCAGCTGAGTAATTCTGGAAACCCCTCAATCTTCCAAGTTGTAGTTCCATAGTTCATGAATGAGCTGGCAATATGCAGGGGAAAAGGAGAAAGAAAAGAATATTTAGTAAAGTGGTACAGAGTTTATTTCCAAGGCTGCTTTTCTTTTAAAGGAGCAAGCTATTTATCTGAGTAACGTCTTACTACTTTTGCTTCACAAATGAAAGCAGAAGTTGTGACAACAGCTACAGAATACAGATGAATTAGTCTGACTACTCAGAACACTAAAACTCTGCAGAATTTGAATTTTAACCAAGTTAATTGTTCTTTACCAGTAACTCAGATACACAAATGGAAACAGCTTTAAATGGAGGAGAAATGAAAAATAAGCATTTACTTATTTAAACATAAGCAGTGTCTTACTGGAGCATCTAAGTGACCTCAATTGTATAGTTACATCTGAAGTTGAATTCTGAGCTGAGTAGCTGGTAAAACTCAAAACTGGATTTTAAAGATTTTAAAAAAATAAATCAACTTGGAAGACTTGCTTGAAAGGCTCCACATGTTTTATTTCAGTTCTTTTGCTTTAGAATGACACTCTAGTTTTAGCCTTCTGCCATTCACCTGACTTGAATGGGGATGTGTCAGCAGTGTTCTGTCACTACTGAAAGTCAAACTTATATGACCAGAGAGGAAGAGCTTTTTCGTCAACATGTTGAGCAACAGGAAGCCTGGAAAGTGACAGTAAATAGGAACAACGTGTTGAGATAATTAGGGCTGGTAGTCAGGCAACAGCACTCTGAATCACTAGAAGACTGCAGCGAGCAAACCGTTACTAAAGCAAGCGCCGTAATTCCACCAACATGCTGCTCAGAGCTATTGCTCAATTGTGAAACACTCCAGGATGTTAAAAGGAAGGAGCAGCAGCATGAAAGCCTCAAGCAGAAAACAGACTTTCAAGCAAACGCAATGCAACAACAGATTTTTATTACAAAAAGGATAAACTTATAAGACCCAGGTTATGATTAATAAGATTGAAACTTTCCAACTAGCAACACAACATGTTAAGGGTCTGTGTAATCCCTCTGGAGAAGGGATTTAGTTAGGATCTCTTACACTCTCTACATCTCGGTGTTTCTTCCCTCCTCCCACACCACTTATCTCCAATCCCCAGTAACAACTTCAGCCATCTGACCTGCTAGAGCAGTTGTACAGTCTATGCTGTAGTCTTCACTCCACGCATTATCCTTTATTTCATGGGCAGCTTTTACTCTGCACCAGCACTGCTGCCTCCCGCACAGCTACACAAAAGGCTAATGGTACCTTTCCAGTTTCCTTAGCATACAACAAGATCACACACTGCCATCAGAAAAGCTGCTTCGTATCTGCTTCTCCCCTCCCTTTCTTTAGTGTAACTCTGCTTCCAACAAAGTAAATTTGATCATTGTGACATTTGTAACAGAGCAGGCACCTACAAGGCACCTGCAATAAAACATCTGCTTTACACAACACTAAAACATAATCCTTTCAGATTGAAGACCACATGTCTTGTAAAATAACATTGAGAAAACCTGCAACTGTAAGAGGTAAGGAAAGTAGGTACAAGGACAGCAAGATCCAAGTATGTCAAGGAGAACCAAAATTAAGTTTTCAAGGGATCTTTTCTTTCAATAAGGCATTTTTTCAGAAAGAGCACATGAACTCAGCTTAGAGATCCTGACAGTACAGATCTGACTGTTTAGATCTTTGGGGCTTTTTGGCAAAATTATCAATCTATGACCAGATTAAAATGAAGTACCTAATTAATGCTGGAAGGCAGCAACACATTTCTCCCCTAAAAGGTTTCCACGTGATTACTAGCAGTAGAATGACCCAAGCTCTAGTTCTAGAATGTTTTAGTAAATATAGTCATAAGAGAATACATTGTGAGTTCTTGGGTTTGTCACAGCAGATTACAGCTATTCTAACACTACATTTAGGATACTAGTGATATATAACACATACTACTGTAACAGACGAGGTTTATTATAGTAACCTGAAGTAAAAACAAAACCACAGTAAAATCCAAAGAAAAAGCAGAACAAGGAATACATGTATTTAACTAGGTGTTTCTAGTAACAACAGATCATATGCCGAAGCCTGGTAGAGACCAGACAACTCTTGTCAAAGGCACTGAGTCCTTGTCAAAGTTTCCACAAGTATACTTTTAAGACCCTGGAGAGGTTTACAGTGAAAGATCTTTTATTTGACTACTACTCAGAAGGGCCCCATCATGTTTCTGCCCTTATCACTTTAAGACTCACATGCAGAACAGCTTCATTTCCAGGTCATTGATCTCCAATGTACTGTTCAGACAGTATGGTCAGTAAGTAAAGCTACCATGCATTTAAGCAGCTTAAAAGAGTGGCTGGTGGGGAAATAGTAAGATAACTGCTCAAGAGAAATGCAAGTCTGAAAACATAAGGAGAAACTAATAGCAAGACATAAAAGCAAGACATACCAACAGCCAACGCCAACAGCAGCTTTCATTCAGCGTATTTGCTTTAGGGTTGCTAGAGCTATGGCTTGCAGAAGTCTATTTTAATCAAAGCCTAATGGGGTTAACCTGCAAGATACTATACACAATGACAGGCAAATAGAACTTAAGTCTTCATGGTTATTGGTAAAAAGGGGGCAGAGGTACAGTGCAGAAGACAGCCAGCAATGAGACGGCTGCTGATGCAAACAGCTAAAACAGCAGTGTCCTTTCAGCTTTCTGCATTTCTGCAAAGTAATTATCTCTGCATTGGCAGGTAAGCTATGGAGGCAAGCTGCCTCAGATGACCACTTATCATTAAATAACAAACAATTAAAGAATGGAAGTTTCAAGACAGAGCTGGGTTGCCCAGCAGGCTGTACCCGCTTACCACTAACAGAGGAAAAGCAAATAGTTTGTTGTCAGCAACGTAACAAGGGTATTTGTTTGGTTTTCCTTTTGACAATGGAAACTTAGAAACAGGCTAGGTGTGCAAGACCTCATCGTAACAGAAAGGAGCCCTGGACTAATTAAAGCAGGTCATGTAAAACTATGGACTGCTTTTAAGAGACTTCTTCTCACAGGATACTGTGAACTGAGATTTAGCATATTTTGGACAGAGTGAAAACTACTACTCAGAAACCTCTATTTCAGTGTTTTCTCTTTTCAATACATGTTAGCTTAAAATTAAGCAGTTGCAAACTATTTCAGTAATTCTGATAAATGTTCCGTGACAGGTATACTGAACACCAGGAACTACTACAGAAAAAAACTCTGGTTTAATTCAATTTTCAGTAGAGATTTTTATTTGCTACCCAAGGAGAGGAGGAAAAAAAAGGAAACAACCAAAACACCAAGCCAAGAGAGTGACAACATATGTATGTACAAGAACTTCACCAAGTTAGCAGATAAATAGCACCCATCAGATATATGCTACTCTGGATTTCTGAAAATAAAACACATTTCTCTCCTTAGTGTAACAATAAGGAAATGAAAAAGACAGAGCACCCACAGTTTGATTTTTACAAAGTAAAATGGAATCACAATCTCTTCTCATAGCTTTAATCACTCCTTCCCATTAGCTGGTATCTCAGCTGCTATTAAGTAATCTGAATTTAGCTGAAGGCATGTCAGTGTAATGTTCCACAGCAATCTTTATCTTGTGCCACATACTCATTGCTACTGACCTTAACAGGTAGGTTTTGGGGTGATTTCAGGGCAAGGCCTGCACATTTCTGCAGCACAACTTACTTCCTCTAAGAGTATCTTCGCTCACCTTTTAACATAGACTAGGTTATACTTCTGCTAATTTACAGGCTATAATCATCTCTGGACTAAATCACAATATATTGTTTTAATCTAAACATTGATATCCACTACTAGGAAGCATTCCCAGAACAATCACAATGCTCTTAGGATGCTGTATTAATACTTCAGGTTTGGTTAAAGCTTGTAGTCTATGCTGCATCTTGGAGAAGAAAATTCACTCTACGTGAACTCCAAAGATAAGACTGCACAGTTAAGCATACAATTGCTATTTAAAGCACATATACTTCACCAAAGAAAAACTTTACATCAGATGCACCATTAACATCTTGCAACTTGTCATTTACACAGCAAAGAAAGCTGTTCTTTTATGTAAATAGTGTAGATCTGAGCACATGCTACACAAACAGCAAGAATTAAAAGCCATAGTTCATGGAAAATTAAACATCCTTTTACTTGCACACAGAGTAAGGCTGTGAAGGCCTTTGAATAGCTGAGATACACTCTACAGGTTTACTTCTGTGCAGGCTTCATAGAACACAAAGTCCAAGCCTATACACAGATCTATTTACTCACCATAAGAAATTATGTATATTATTTCTCTTCAAAAGCCATACTTAAGGATTTTAGTAATTAGAAACATCTGTAACAGCACTTCCTACTTGGAACACAGAACATAGTATCTACAGCCAGCAAACACGCAGCATATGACCCTCCAATCAGTCAGGGTGACACAGATTCAGCTGTTAGTCTGACTTATTTTACTGACACATACCTGACAGGGGGTGTGGGAGTAGAGGACACAAAAGGCACTTTGAACAAAGAAGTAATGCATGTAAGAGGGGATGTTTCTGCACAAAAAATCTAATGCAGATCCCTGTTAAAAATGGCTTTATCTGTGTAGCTACTCACAATAGTAAAAAATCTAGTATCATTTATGATCACAACACAGTCACCAGAAAAGCTTCCACAGTGCAAAACAACGGTGATCTATACACCTCAAGATGCTCCCTCTCATACAGACAATAAATTATCACCTTCTGAGCAAGGAAAAGGCCAGAAATAAACAGAAAGCTTAAAGTACTAAAATAGTATCTTTTTTATTAACATTTCATCAAAAGAAAATCTTTGCTACTAACATCAATTTATAGTGGGTATCTGTAGCTCTCAAATAGGAGACAGAAAAGGCAGAGCAGTAGCCCAAGGTCATACAGCATGCCAGTTGCACAGAACCCAGATCTATCCCACGCTTCATTAAAATACAGCCTCCTCTTAATTAGATAGTAAAATTAAGCATACTGAAAAAAAAAAATTAATCCAGATACCAATCAAGTTTTCAAAGAGAGCTTGGCAGTGTACATTCTATGACCTCCGTCAGTCTGGTATTGTACTTACTCAGATTCAACAATAAAAGCTTAGAATTTGGTGAATTTGATTTTCCACTTACTTGGCTGTAATAAAACCACATAATGTACTTTGGCATGAAAGGCTAACAAACTTCTGCACTGTCATTTATCTCATGAGATGAAACTCACACCTCTTCAGGTACAGAAATACATTCCCTTCTTATGCTCTGGGAGGGGAAAATGGGAAAGAAGAGGAAAAATAGCTTTTGAATGACCTGTTCAGTCAATTTTCTACAGCCAGCCTGATTTACACCCCATGAAAGAGAAGAGTGAGTAAAACACATCTGTCCACATGGTCAAGACCAATGCTCAACTGGTGATGGTACATGCATCATGATCATGAGAAGTGTCAGTGTGGGGATAGCTGAAGCCTCTCTTGGTCGAAGAAGAGCAATACAGCATGTGCTGCAGCAGCCACAACAGAGCAACCCTTCCCCATCAAACAGAACAGCTCCAGAGCACATTCTCCTCTGACCATCCTAATTAGTTTGCCCTTAGGCTAAAGGGTCACCTCAATTTCCACTCCCCCCAAGAGCTGCAGCGTTCATTTTTTCTTAAGTAGTTAATTACAACTCCAGGGCAAAGTCTATTATAAACTTTTACTCCTACCTAAACAATTTAATGCTCTGCATGCTTCTGCCTCTGTTGTCCAGCTCCCTAGGACGTACAGCCTTCATCTTCCTTCTATAATCAGCCTTTATCTTCCTTCTTAGTTTTTTAGCAAACACATTCCCTTTACACATTAGGTAAAAAGATTGAATAAAAATGCTTTTAAAATTAAAAAAGCCAAAATTGTTCTTATTCCTTTAATCCTGTATGTAAAGCAAGATGTCCATTTAAACGACTAGACTATTCAAAGGTCAGTTACCAAATTTGGTCAACAATGGTGCCATCACAGCCGTCATCATTCTTGTCACTGTCAAAAGCAACAACTGTCACCTTGCTATTATCAGGACGGAAAGGCAACTGGAATATTCGCCATGTAAATTCTATTCACAGTCTGCACTGCATCCAAAAATGTCTTCCAATGATTATACATTGAGCTTGATAACGATTAACTCGAAGGCAAGAAAAATGTCCAGTTAAACACTTACTCAAGGTTAGTTTTCAAAGCCAACAAAAGCATTGGGAAATCCCACCTCAAATAAGCAAACCAGGTTGAATGAGAAGCACTTTTAAAAATACCTGTCAAGCATGGTTACGTACTTATGACTCATGCAATAAAAGATCCCTGAAATTTTGGTTTCTAGCATATGGAAACCTCTGCACAACGCAACTAATTTAAGAGATCGCAATTTACTTTGTATCATATACTTCTGCCTTTTGAGAAAGAGTAACTTGAGTACCTACAGCTCCTATACATTGTCATTCTGCAATACAAAAACCTATGAAATGAAAAAAATCATACTTACAAAAGATATGCAAGCTGCCAGCAACAGAATTCTAACTAGTAAGTCTTCAAACTGTTCAATCACAAGCTCGAGTAAGGTTTTTCCTGCAATATGTAACAAAGCCATTCAGTTATGTACCTTTAAAAAAGGATGAATTCTCAACAAGAATTAACAGATTTCATGCACACACTTACCTTCCTCTGCTGGTAACTCTGTCAGCGGAAGATTTTTCCAGGAAGCATGTCAAAGAAAAGAGAGCATTGGAGAAACACATTAGAGAGCATTGCAAGGCATCTACTAGATACCGTTCCTGGTTTGCACACTGAACTGGGCTGGATTTGACAGACATACTGAAAGCCTCATTAAGGTGCCTCTTTTCATTAAAGCATCTGAATAGGCCTGATGGGTTTGCATCTTAACACGCTTAGAGGTTAGCTGCAATGTGCCAAGGGTTACAATTCAGCCAAGTCATCACTCCAGCCAGCTGAGGGACTTGTGCTGTTGCTGCACACAAAGGGTCAAAGGCTCAACACGCTTTTCAAACGCTTTCTGACAAAGGTTTTCCTCCACATTCACTTAAAAAAAACCCAAAACCAAACAACAAACTCGGCTAAAGATATTTCGGATTCTTTCCTCCATTTTAAGGGCATTTTCTGATTTCTGCTCTCCCTTCCATTACCTTACAACTAGATTTAGTAATTCCAAGAGGCAAAAAAAAGCAGTGTTAAAGGTAAAAAATCCCCACCGTATAATTTTCTCATAGGTTTTCAGTTTAGTACAACGGCATTGGAGCTCAAAGGGGACTGGGAAGGCCAAGCAGTAAGGATTACGGGAAAAAATGAAACATCGGCCGATTTCTGTGCCCCGCCGACTCGAGGGAAGAATGTAAAATAAGGGACGAAAAGGCACTGAAAAGGAAGGGAAAACGAAGGTCAAGACGGACGAAACCCACATTAAACTCATAAATAAACAACCCACAGGGCTTCATTTCAGACTGGAAGAAGATTTCCCAGCGTTAAGGTGAAAGGAAACGGAGGTGACATCCTCCTTCCCAAAGCTCGGGGTATGAAAGAAACCCACGAGGTGGAGTTCAAGTCAGCCATCTTCTCTCCCTCGCTCCTACTCCGGGTCCTGTAAGAGATGCCGGCTTCGCAAATACACACGCGTTTAGGCCTCGAAAGAGGGCCCCGGGAAGGATAAGCTTGAAAGAGGAAAGGGATGGAAGAGAGGAGAGGGGGAAGACGACGACTGCCAGAGACAGCATCCCCGCGGCGGGGGGAGGCGGCGGCGCGGGCCGGTTCACCTACCATTGGAGCCCCATTTCTCCTTTAGCTTCTTGACTTGCTCCAGGCTGAGCCCAGTGCTTTCGTTGACGCCGAAATAAGCCAAAACTTCCTCCACAGTCTTTGTGTGCGCGTTCTCCATGGCTGGGGCAGGGAGCAGCAAATGGTGCCTCGCCTCTTCCTCCTCAGCGGGCGCGGCGGCGAGCCCCCTCCTCAGCCCCTCGCTCTCTGCCCCACCACCCCCGTGCTATCACCATAGACCCCCTCCCGCGACTGAGAGGAGCGCCCGAGCCCACCTCAGCGGTTCCTGAGGGAGGCCGAGAGAGGGAGAAAAATATACTTAAAAGATTAAAAAAAAAAAAGGAAAAAATAAAAAAAAAAAAGGGGGTAAGAAGCCGGGAAAAAATAAAGCCCTCTCCCCCCTCCCACCCCACACACCCTCCGAGGGAGCCGAGCGGCCTCTCCGGTGGGGATGAGCGGGGCTTCAGGCACCCCCAGATCTGGGCGGGCAGCTGAGGAGAGCGCGGGCCCCCGGAGCCGCTGTCGCCTGAGGGGCGCGGGCGTGCGGCGGGTGCCTGCGCGGGGATGGGCCGCGTCCAGGTGACCGAGCAGCCTCTCCGTTCGCCTCCCCGGGCTTCGAGCCGCCCCCGCGGAGGACGATAACGGCACGGCACGGCACACCTCACCGCGCTCGGCTCCGGAGGCGGGGTAGGGTGGGAAGAAAAAGGCGTAGGTGCCCCTCTGCCCGCCTCTCGCCTGCACCGGGAAGGGTCGGAATCGCCCCCTCCCCTCAAGCAGCCCGATCCTCCCCCTCAGCCAGCCCTAGGCCGCTGTCGCCGTCGCGGCTCGGTCTGTGCTCGCCCCCTCCCTCGTCCGGACCCGCCGCTGGCTCCCGCTCGCTCCAGTCGCGCCCCGCCGGCGGCTGCTCTAATGTAACTCAGGGGAGCTGGGCCGCCCGGGCCCCTCTCGCCGCCGCGGCATGTGGACGCCGCTCATTGGCGGGGCTCGCGGCGCGGGGCGGGGCGAAGGAGCGGCTCCGCCCCGCGGCGCTGAGGCGATGGCAGCGGCGCCTGGCGCGGCCCTGCGGAGAGCGGCCGCCCGCCTGCCCGCCCGCCCTCGGTTCGGAGGAGGCGGAGGCGGAGGCGGAGGCGGGTGATGCAGAGCTCATGCGGCGGCAGCGGAAGCGCTTTCGCTCCGCAGTGGGAGAGGCCCACAGGTGGGGTGTCCCCTATCCCGCCCCTCTGGCCCGGCGTGAACCGCCGTGGCCGCCCTCTGGCCCGGCCTCAACCCGCGCCGGGGGAGCTGAGGGGGCGCGCGCCTGCTGAGGGGGGCTGCCCGCCCTCCGCCGCCCGCTCTGCGCGCTGTCGCGATAGAGCGAATCGGCGCTGAGGTTTGGCAGGGAGCTGTCCCGGGCGTGTGTCGTGACAGGAGCGTCAGCCTTACTGTGGGGACTGCCCTCATTTCTGTCGTGACGGGAGCCTCATCCAGCCGAAGGGTGAGTGTGGGGCTGCCCCCACCTCTCTCGTGAAAGGAGCCTCATCCCAGCCAAAGGGTGAGTGTGGGGCTCTCCCGCCTGTGTCGTGACAGGAACCTCATCCAGCCATAGCGTGAGTGTGGGGCTGTCCCTACCCCTGTCGTGACAGGAGCCTCATCCAGCCATGAGTGTGCCAGAGGTGAAGGAGGGAAGTGAGGGCTTCGTGCCTTCGCGCTAGCATCGAAGGGTTCGTTCCGCAGAGGTCCTGCCCCTGCTCTGACGAGGCCTGTGCTGGTGCTGAGCAATGCCCTTCGCACAACTTCCCCAGTTCCCGTCACACGCTGCCCCGCCAGCATAACAGTGACACGCACACTCAGCCCCGGCTTGCACAGCGATAACAGAAGGAGGTATAAACTGCACGGTGTGATTTCAGCAGCGTGTGTGGTGTGAGATACCAGCTTTCCTCAGCGCAGTATCTCGATAGCTGACACAGACCCACAAACCAATATAGAACACAGAAAACTGACTTGATTTAGCCATCCCACCACGTAATTCACAGGAACTTCAATGAACACAATACAAACTGAGGGAGGTCAGCATGAACAGACAGTAATGACACCTGCAGTAGGTTCACAACAGGTAGCAAGCCATTCAGTACGCAATGTAAACACCTTCCCTTAAAAACTCTTGGTGCCAAGTGATGCTCTTGTATATGCGTGTGCAAATATAAAAGCTGATCACTACATGCATGCTGGCTTACATAAATGCAGATCCTACATATAATCTGCATATCCATCACTGTTACGAACCACCCACAGTACCATGCTATAAGAAACTGAATGTCTGATCTGGAAGAAAAATATCATAGTCTTACCTCTGTATTAGCAAAAGGAGTAAGGAGAAGGGACAGTCAGTATAAAATCACAGTTTTCTAGGGTATATGTGGCACCTATATACTTTCTATTAAAAGTACAAGTGGCCTAAAAGAGACTTCTCTGTAGCTAGCCATTGTTCAGATAAGGATAACTTCACAGCATACCTACACTTCACAGGGCAGTTCTGAATGAAAATCCATGAATTAGTTCTGATTATCTAGTACAGGAATGGGAATTACTTATTCCATGCATTCCCCATATTAATTTTCTCTTGCATATGAGCAGGATTAATTAGTTTAGCCTCGTGTGGCTTGAATGCAGTTATGTTGCTTCTCCTACCACTACCTCACACTGTACATAAATAGACACACCCTAGCTGTTACGGAGATCAACATGACAGTTGCATGTAGTTTACTGTATGTTTCTTAATCAGTTTTTAACACTTTTCTTGATATTCTATGAACACATCATCCTATCATCCCCAAAACAGAAGTCATAAGGTGCACAGGCATCTGAAATTAATACTCTCACAAAACAATGTCTCTGAAAATACGCACTTTATGCCAAGAAAACTGCTGATTGATGCCTGTTGCTGTGTGGGCCCACATAACCCACACCTACCTTCAATGTCCTCTAACACACAAATATGTACATGTACACCTCTGTCTTCAGACACCTCTGCGTGATAGACTCAGTGCCAGTCCCCATATTATGTGTATATGCAACATTTTAAAAATACATCATTTCCACACTCATTATATACAGAATAATGCCAGCTAGTTGAATTAACATATTTTACTGACAGCACAGTTTGTCTGTATGAGTAGTTTCTTCTTCTCCACCACATTAACAGAGCCTGCAATATATGTAAGCTTTTTTTGTCAAAATACATTTACTGCAGCAATGTTTTTATACGGAAGCATATTTTAGTAGCCTTCATATACAAGAGCACCTGGAAAGGACTTGAGAGTCCTGCCTTTCATTTTCTTTCTATTTTAAAGTATTACTTTTAATCGTTATAAAAGAGCAATAAAATTAAGGATCACTAGCAATTTTCAAAACAATTCATATTAGAAAGAAACCTGGGTTGTATTTCATATTCTTTCTCCCTCTGATATACTTTGTATGTCATTCTTGGTTTTCTTATTGTGCCTGTTTCCAAAAAGGCTTATGGAAAATTATTTTAAGCATACCAGAACCATGGCATGTGCAATTAGAGCTTGGCAGAGTGTGTAATAAAGGAGATATGGTGTCCTTTCAGTCTAACTTGTTAACAGGTGGAAATGCTGCTGGGAAAGTGAATAGAGTTTGCATTCTAGTGAATCCTGGGGTACAGTTGCCGTTCTCTGGGATTCACTGTTTCACCTACAGCTTGACAACTTCACGTCCACTGTTTGCTCTGTCACGCATTAAGAATAGAGGACTTGGTTTTTCTCCTTTTTTTCCATCTTTTGAACATAGTGCTTTGCCTGTGTTTATTCCTGTCCTGTTTTCTGTTATGGCTCAGTGAATTTTGAGAGAAGAATGACTGAATTAAGGACTATTCTACAGGTCTTTCCAGAGCAGAAGAAGCTCTGTATTTCCTTCACAATAGCTTCTCTGTCTTTCCACATGTGTGCAAGACCCCAGATAGCTGACCAGTGTGAGGATTTCTTTGCAGGTGATATCCTCCAAGTGATTAAAGATCTGACAGATGCACATTTGAATGATGTTTGCAGATATGATGCTTGGTCTGGACAGTGTAGTGCAGAGTGAACAAACAGCCATGTACATGCCGCAGCAGAAGCGGTACCTGATAATTTTGCCATCACTTGATATCACACAGAATTAGAATTGTCTTATCTCTTAAAGAAGGTGGTAAAATATTCCCAAATCAGAATGATGGCACCTCAGCTCTGCCTTAGGCAACACAAAACCATGAAAGCTTCCAGGGGACTAATACCTCCAGCAGGTGCAGGTAGTTTTACAGTCTCCATCTTTAAGGAAGAAGGAAACCAGTTTATTTTGCTGTGAAGTTGCAGTTTGTTTTCAGAGTGGAACCCCTTAGAATGGTACCTTGGAAAGAAACATGACACAATGGGCCAGCTTTGGCCTTGATAAAATTCCATTCACGTAATGGAAGTACACCATTCATACATTTGGCCTATTATCTTTTTTTCACTGTAATATATTAGAAGAAGCGGCCAACACATCAGGCAGCAGCATTAAAACAGTTCCTGTAATGCTTACTAATTGAAGTAAATGGGAATTTGGCCTGAGAGAGGGCTGCAGGATGCTTTCCTTCAAATTGCAATAACATTAAGTCATCCCTGTTGCTGCAAAGCAGATTCACAGCAGAGTTACTGGTTGTAATACAAATTGTCTCTTGCTGCACACAAAAACATACATTTTGTGGCTTAATTTGCAGATAATATTAATAGTTTTTACTGGAGCTAAATGTAGCACTGAAGGGCAGTACACAAAATGCCAGTTTGTGGAGCCAATACACCTGAACCTGCAATAACCTTCCTGTTTCAGGCCTGCATCTCTTTCAGTGCACATAGAAAAGGTTATACTATTCTGCTTCATTGTGCCAAATTATGTCATGATTTTTACAGACTGGCTAATTGCTTAATGGGGCTTAGGTTGAGCCCACCAAACTCACCGTTCTTACTACCCCAGCTGCCTTCAAATCCAAGTTTTTGTGAGTGACAAATAGGGGAATTGTTTCTTCCTCCTACAGTACTATTTTATTCCTCTTAAATTATGGTTATTAAAATGTTTCAGCCACTTGAGATCTACTAAGACATATTAAAATACTGCAAATGTGCTGTATCAAAGTAGAAAGGTTTTAAAACTGCAATTCTGTCATAGGATAATGCAGTTTAAATATAGTAACTGTTTTTTCCAGTCAGCTTGCTCTTTGATTTCATGGTATTATGTCAAGAGGGCTTTTTCCCACTCTATCCCTGTAAGAAGCTTATAGCTTAAACGGCAAAATGCAAAAAATACTGAGTTGAAAAAATTACACAAAGCCTGTAGAAAAACCAGTGATAAAATATTTGTTTGAATTTTGATAATTAAGATAATCTGAGTTTATTCTGAATATTTTTTATTCCAAGGCAATGTGTGTTCCCATGTCAGCAGCAGGTAGAATTTGACTTCGATTGAGACCAGGAGACTGTGAATACAAAGGGTAAGTGTTGTTGCTGGGAGATTTCTCGAATTGGATCACTGTTGCTGCACACAGCAGCTGCTTGCTGCCTTGGGAGTGTAAAAGAGACAGTGAGACAGATTCTGATCTCAGTGACAGTGACTATAAGAGATCACAGTTTGGATTGTTAGATTTCTTCCTTTGTTTCTCCATCCTATTGATAGTCACTTAGTTTGTTACCAAAGACTCCAGTAGAGTTTTTGCCACAATAATCTGCATTTCCCTGTTTGGAAAAATCTTTCTGTCTATCCCATGCTGACGTCAATAGGAGATCTAGAAGTATGGGACAGAGCAACATTCTATCAGAACCGAGATCCATCATGCATATCTGAAAAACAATTTATCCTTATTTGATGGCCCAGTCATTTCTCTTAAAGGGAAATCAGCTTGACTGCTATCTTAAAAATGCACAACCAACTTTAGAAATAAAACACTGGTCGGAGCCCATGAGATTTGAATTCTTATCTCATCCTGACCTGAATTTTCCATCCAATTAAGGTCTAATTCTCATTAATTTGCCAGCTAGTTGCCATTTTTCTTGTGTAAATATCCCTTGTGTGCTTCTGGTTCTCAATTTTGCTCTCTGTGGAAGAGGCTGGGGATGCTACCAAGTTTGCAGGGGCTGTGTGGTCAAACACAATATTTATAAAATGGCAATTTGTGCTTTGTAAGGTGTTATAAAATTGCCCTACATTTTACATCTGTAACAAGTTGACGGCTAATTGGGATGTTATAGCTGTGATCATACTGTATAGTACTTAGCAGTAGAGCTTAATAGTGCAGTGAAAGTTGAATTACTTTGCCTTAGGACATGGGCCACCACTTCCTGAGCAAATAATTTGTTTCAGTTTTGAAGCTATCAGTCAGGAGAACAGTACCAATTTGGACACATAAACACACAACACAGCCTCATTTCTTACAGTGTTAAAACTTGAGTTGGCAGTTTCTTTCTGTGATTCTTGAGTATGTTAGAAGCAGAAATGCAAACGTGGCATTTAGAGTTTACCTTGACTTACTCTCTTCAACATATTGTGTATTAGTCAGGTCGAGGTGAGCTAGCCTGGTACTTAGCAGGTTAATGACAAGTCCTAGAAACTACCAGGTACAAGGTAGGGCAATAATTATTGTAGATTAATAGTACCATTGTATCCCTCTCTAGGGGCACTATCAATTCAGATTCCTTTCTTGCTTCGTAGATATTTATGGGGATGTAATCAAAGTGGTGTACACTGAAAGCGAAACAGTGGATTGTACTTATCCACAGTGCTTTGCATGATCCTGGCTGTGATAGGATGGATGAAGGAAAAGATGTCCAAGAAAAGCACACAAACAGCTACACTTCTCAGATGTTTGCTTTAGTCTGTAGGTATTGATATTTGTATTTGTCTGAGAGCGGCAATGACAACCAGAAAGTAGCTCAGTAACATCAGTTTTTTATCTTTTCACCTATTTACTCAGGCTTTATAATAAGACTCTGGTTAAAGTGAACCAGCTGAATTACTTGTTTTAAACATTTTTTGTTTCCTTTTTCTCATCTCTTGACTCTATCAGAGCCTGTAATCAAGATGGCATAAACAATAGATATGTACCATAAGCAGTTCCACCGTGCAATGGGTGTCTGTCATTCCATATATTTACTGAACCACACTGGGAAAGTCACACTCTAATTTCTCAAGATTGAAAGGAAGACATCCAGATGCACTCCATGTAGGAGAGCAGCAATAATGTAAAATTGAAAAGCTTTTCTTAGTCATGGAGATTACTTCATTTTCTGCCATTGTTTGGGACTAATGGCACATGACTACTTCTTTTATAAGCCTTGTGACATTCTGTGATACGTTATCAGCTGAAGTTACTTTCAGTGCTTTTTATGGAGGATTTCCTCCAAAGTCCCAGGCAGATATCAGTAACAGTGAAGTAACACACTTCAGTTTTCAGGTATTCATAAAATTACCATATACCATCAAACAAGCTCTTCTACTGGTTGTGGTCCTTTTATGTTGATATTTTTTCCTCTCTCATGCAATAAGACAAAATGAGGGATTGAAAGCAAATGCTCGGTTTGGTTTACACCCACAATCCCCATGGGTTTTGTTCTTTAAAGGGCAATATTTCTGTGGTAAGATTAATGAGTATGATTACACTGTGTCTGTCACCTTCCCCTACCTTTCTTAAGGTCATTACGCCTGCTTTCTAACATGGGCTGTTCAGGAGGAAAAGCGAAACTGCTGAACTGCCTCCATTCCTAATTAATGTGATTTGAACCAAATTTGAACACATTTTCTTTACTGGAATAAATGTTATATTCATCTTCCACATTTCCGCTTCCTCACCACATTTCTACAATTCGATACAATCTATACAGGTATTTCACACAAATTACAACTTTTTGATGGGGTTTTAACCTCCCAGATTACTCAGGGTAGTGTTAGGTCACTCATAGAACAGAATTCTTACAATTATCTGTCAGAGCTTAAGGCTTCCAGTAGAAGAGATCTGGTTTTCTCTGTTTGTGCATATATTTCTTATATGTCAGTGGTGTTGCACGTGAACTGAAATTATCCTGACCTACAATACTTGTTCTATTTCAAGGCTCTGGCTTTCTAAAAGATGAAATCCTGAGTGGTTTGGTTTTATTATTCCTTCCCCCCAGTTCTGTTAGAAAAAGCAAACCTCTCCTGAGTCTTATCTTAAAAATACTGTTAAGCTCTGAAAGCTGCTTCTGCTTCTATGGCACAAAGCATTATTGAAAAGATATGAATTTTTACCACCTACAGTTGCTCAGATGGAGAAGTTAAAGAATTCTTTTCCACTCCCATGTTGAAGCGATGCTGGCAGCATTCTTGTTCCTAGAAGTGAGCTACAGTGATTTTCCTGCTATGCGCAGGTTGGGCTTTTTATAACAATGCTATTGAGCTTCTAATATGATATTAAGAACATTAACAAACATCAATAATAACAATAACAACAACAATAATAATAATAATAATAATACTGATGCTGTGATTACTGTTACTTGATTATTAATTTGCATTTGCAACTTCTTCCAATCAAGGATCTCAAGTATTTCATAAACCTTAATGAAAATTCTGTGATACAATATCCCTGACAGAACAGTAAGAATTATCATCCCCCTTCACAAAACGGGAGCTGAGGTTCAAAGTCATAGTCTCACAGTCTATGATAGAACTAGAAATAGAAATAGTCTCCTGGCTCCCAGTCCTGTTTCTTCTCCAGTCACCCTAAATAGTTTCTAGTGTAGTTTTGTAAGACATTTATCACATGGTTTTCTAAAATCTTGTCCTCTTTGTTAAAAAGAATTATAAGTGATAAAAAAGGAGAGTACCTAATTTTTGAATGAGGTTGCTGAAATGATTCGAGCTGTATCATGGGCAATGCAAGCCAAGTTTCATGAGTTAATCCTGACCCTAAGCACACCTAAAATAGATACCTTTGCCTCCAGCTAATCAACAGGCTTACTAAGATTGCCTAAATAATTTATGTATAACCATCTAGTGAAAACTAGATCTTGTGTGATTTCCCTAGATACACATTCTGCATGTATCATGTATATCCTTGTCTATTTCTGATATTCATTTGAAATTCAGTTGGGACTTTTCAGAACACTTTTGTACTCCAGCTGTATAGCTCTAAGAAAAAGCCATCTGGAGACATAATACATTGAACTGGGCAAAATAATGTGTTAAATCCAAGTGCATAGTAGATGAAGGTTCTGAATTTTCTATTATTGAACTGTGGATTAGAATTAAAAACCCCCACAGTTCTAACTCTGTCCTTGGCCTGTGTGACAGTGGATAAGCATTTTGTCTCTCTTTGCCCCATATATACAATAAAAATAATGGCATTTAGCAACGACATTCAAAGACAATATAGTGATATGCAGTCAAGAGAAATCTGAGGCCTGAGAGGATGATTAAATAAAGTGGAAAATTAAATAAAGTGGAAAATTAAATAATCTCATTTTCTTGTTTACAGCACAGAAAATGTGAAAAACATACTGTCCCAAGTTGTGCTTTCTGGACACATTTGTGTAATGCTGCTTTCATTAGAGTAGTGAAATGAAGCTTGGGTTAAAACTTGCTCCATTTTGGAGCAAACATATTTTTTTTTCCAGTGTCTGCAAACAGAAAGCAAAAGCATTAGCAGACATTGTCCTACACTGTTCTCACTGCAGATTCAGGAATCTTTTTTTCATCTGTAGCTGAAATGAAACGTACAGTACAAACTGTCTATCTGGAGTTCATAACTTTTAATCCAGAATTCATAACTGGAAAACATATTCTGTCTCTTTTGGATAGCAATTGTTAAAGGCCAGTTCTTGCTCATGTCTGCTCCACTGTGCCAGGAATGCTTTGAGCTGTTTGCTGGACTTGTTGAGGCTACCTGCAAAATTAGGGCCAAGTTGTAGCTTCCATCACCCCTGCAGGACGTGGAGGAGGAGCACCAGGTACTTCAGGAATTACTTAGGTGTGGCAGCCAGAAGTTTTGCAGTAGTCACTGAAAGAATCCAGCCAACATTGTCGTTGCTCCAAATTGCTCAACTGTACTGGTTGATGCTGCCTTCATCTGGGGAGTTTATGGCAGCACTGAACTAGAATGATGCTTGTATAGCTCTTTACACAGCTCTTTATGAGCGTGAAGCGCTATTGTTCCAAATCATATCATTTTACAGGCACCTCTACCTCTCCATGCTATTTTTATCAATCCAGTAATACTCATCTATGCTGACAGTTAGCAATGTCGCTGTGTTCCTCGTATTTCTGTCTTCACATATTCAATCTCTGCAGAGTTGAAATTCCTTCAGGCCTGAGCCTCGGGGCAGTATGTTGTGTTCATGTACCATTCCCAAATGTGAACTTGATTACCCTGCACATACAAGCGTTTTCACATTTCAAATGTCACAAGAAAGACCAAGAAGAAAGACAAATTAAAATCTCATTGAGAATGTAAAGACATGAATTGTTTCTGTCCTGTATTCATGTAGCACCTGTTTATGACAACTGTAGGAAGGGATAAGTGCATTTGCTAATTCATATTTGCTGTGCAGAATTCCATGCTGCTCTGCAAGGCTGGAAGATCTCCACTGCTTAGACTGACCTTTAAAGGCAAGTACCACTTTTTTCACAACGTTCACACTCACTGAGCCCTGGTAATCTGGCAGGTATTCTGTCAAAGCCTGTGAGTGCTCATCATCTATAAGAAAACTTGGAGCATTCAATATCCTTGTATGCTGAGACAAGTTTAGGTGTGACATCTGTTAAGGCCTCAGAATATTGAAATTGGGAATTTTCTAGCCATTTTGCGTTAAATATGGTGTGCTCGAGCCATTATCAACTTCTATTGCTTCTGTGTTTCTTCTTTCTGTACAGACATCTTGGCTGATGGGAAAGATGAAGTCCTGTATCTTTCCTTGTGGCTAGGCTTGTATGAAACTCATCCAAACTGTTACCAAATGCTGTGTCCAGCTTTTTGATTAAATGTCTTATCACCTATGCTTTTACACGTTTTGCTTAGAAAACTGTAGTCATCACCTGAAACTGTGATTTTCCAGTTAATCCTTTTGATTATACTGACTGACATTTCTCAATTGTTGTTTATTGCTGTTTCTTTATGTTTTAATTCCTTCTGAATCACCCAAAAAAGAGTCCTGAAGGCCATGGTAAACTGAAGCAGTACCAGTAGTTTCCTTTTTTGCTGTTTTGGCTGAAAGAAGGATCAATTCAATTACTCTGATTAGGAAAGAGGGTCAGTTACATTCATTCTCACTTCAGTATGGTGAGAGGACATTCTTCCTTTCCTGAGTATGATGCAATAAAAAGCAGACATTGAAGGGTGGTATTTTTTTTTTTTTTATGAAGGGAATATAAAAATCTCAGGCTATAAATTCACCGTAACAGTAAAAATGTGTATCAGACTTTTTGACGAGTTGGCTTTGTGCCATTCAGCAGTCTTTACACTAGATCATATGTTGTCTATGTGAACCTTTTTTACTTTATGCTGCTATAATCTTTATGTGTCTGCCCTATCACAGCCAGAATAAATGTCATACAGAATGTTCTGTCCCATTTGTCACAAGTGTGATTGTGTGTCTACCCTGGATCCATATTGGATTAGTATTGATGAGAGATCCTAAGCACTTTACACAGAGAGATTAACAAGGAGGGTGCATAGAAATGCAGATACAAAAGCAAAGCTCAAGTGCTCACTTTTGGAAGTAGCTGCATTAAAGCAGTCTGCTGAAACATATTTTGGAAGGTCACTCTCTCATTTCAGAGATGTCTGGGATATTTTTATTAGTAATTGTTTATTCTTTGAACTTTCCCTTGACTGTGTAAGTATCTGAGAGAAAACCTGTAATATCCTTTCAGAAAATTCTAGCAAAAGCTGGGCTATACATAGAAATGCCACAATCTCAGAACCTCCCAGACCAAAAAGTAAATGATACTTAACTGGTGAGATAGGGATCTCCCTTTTCTGAAGGCATAAAGTTTCCAATTTTAGCTCTGGAGTTTCATGGCCTTCCACCTGCCACTGGGCCAGAAGGATGACCATTTGTTGTCTTGCAGGGCAGTGTCAATCCAGAAGGACATTCCACTTGCGATGGAGAAAGTGAACATTTTGGGGAGGTATATATTCAGTTACTTACATGACAGCTGTTTGGAGAAAGGAGCCAAGCACTTACAAGAACGATTTTCAATAGGCAGAAATTCCCAGCAAACCATTCAGCTTTCTCTTAACTGGGTTGATACAGAAATAGCAAATAATTAATTGAGGCCAAACTGTGTCATCCTGAGTTTGCGTTAGCTGGAAGGTTTGGAAATAATTAAGAGCAAAACTGTTAGTTCTCCATTTAAATAGCTGCTGCTTATCTGGCCAGTATGAAAGCCCAATCTGTTGTATTCAATCAGCTTTCAGCTGCTACTTGCCACCAGCCTAATTCCCCAGTCTTGTCTCTGTGCTGTGCTTGTGCATTCCACTACCTGCTAAGTTAAACCCTGCTGTCCTGGTTCAGCATGGAGATTTCTAGTGCTATTCAAACTATCCACCCTGGTTCAGAATACAGCCCCCAAACCTGTAGGCTGTGTTGAGTAGCTATACAAACATGGTTTCAGTGGAGCACCACATGGGTGAGAAAGGGAGTCAGCAGCTGTGTAGTTTAGCACACAGGATTAGGATTGTGTGCATTCATACCATTCTCTGTGTATTCATGCAGTTTTGATAAGCTGTTGAGCTGCAGTATCTCCACCTTAGGTTCTCCTTTATTAAAGTGATGTGCCTGACAATGCTGAGTTACTCTTCCAAACTGCTCTTAACCATGGTCACACTTCAGATGATGGCATATCTCAGTTTTCCTACGTCTCTTTGTGTTTCAGCTTCAATAATCATTTATATTGCAAGAGGATTAAAAGAAAAATTGATAATTTAACTCTTCATGTGCTCAGCTTGTGCTAGCTTCTGTGCAACTTGTGAATGAATGCCACAGGGAAGTCTCTGACAGTTCTAAAGCTATATGGGCAATGTTAGAAATACACTGAAATGAAAGGGGTTTTTTAGGTTGAGAGGCATTCTGAGCCTCAAACCCGCACCACCAGTTCTTTCCTGAGAAATCTGTGTTAAAAATGGCAAAGTTCATTGCACAGGCATTTGGAAGGAACTAAAGAGTAACTCATTGACC